>VBVQ01000713.1:0-49754 GCA_011636635.1 Tetramorium simillimum | reverse complement strand
GAATGTTCACAGAATATTAGTTTTGTTCTGATTGATCAAATTTCAATCTAATCTCAATCTCAATCCGTAGTCTGATAGAGGCTTAAGAGTAGTGGATTAAGGCTGTAAGATCCGATTTCACAACTTATTTGAATTGAAATTTAACTAATAATATCTAATAGAAGAGTTCGTTTTACATAAAACACACTCTTCTATTGGATCGTGTTAGCTAAACTTCGGTTAAAGTAAGTTATGGAATTGGGCCCAAGACATCTGAATAAACCGTCGTTTCCGCCCAGTAAGGCGTAGAGTAAGGCTGAGATTTCATACATCCGACAACGACATTGTCAGACATAGCGATTGGCTGCGGGATAGAAAATTTCTAGAGATTCGAGAAATTTTTTATCCCGCATCCAACGCCTACGTCCGACAATGTCGATGTTGGACGTATGAAATCTCAACCTAAGGCCGTAAACAAAATGATTCAATCCCATATCAATATACGTTTCGTTTACGGCCTTATTCTACGTCTTATTAACCGGAAACGACGGTTTATTCAGATGTCTTACAGCCTTAATCCACTACTCTTACTGCTATTAAAGATCATGCATTAAATAACTTAATCTACTTGTTAATCTACTTACGAGATTGCTTTCGAGGAGGCATGTTTCTTTGTCGCTCGCTACGAAAACACTGAAGTCTGCACATTGACTTTGTTTACACTAAGGCTGCGTTCCGATAGGGCTCCGTTTCACTACCAGTATTGCAAATATATCTATAGTTTGTGTCACGCATATTATAGAGTTTCAGTACTGATAACGCAGCTGTCAGTACTTAACAAGGGGATCTCACGACGTGTTTGCAATCGATTTCAATGAAACTCATTGTATCGATCGACTTGGTGCTACAAATGCTTCGAAGCATTTTTCTTCTCCTTCTATCCTTATTGAAAGAAAAGAGAAGAAAAATGCTTCAAAACATTTGTAGCATCCAGTTGACAGCAGCCTAGTACGCATCAAATAATAAATTCTAGCCAATTAGCCAATGATTAAATTTATTTCATAGGAAATAACTATTTGATGCGTACTAAACATATATGTAACACCGCGGTGACGATTATTAAATCGGCCGTTGTTTTATGTGAATTATTATCGGATGTCAAGATATATTTTAAACTTGATGTAACATCATACACCACTAGTAATTATAAATTCTAAATTACAATTGTATAAATGCCATAACATAGTTATATTGCAATAACAATGATCGTGATATTAAAATTGATTTTGCTATTTAATTATCATGATTATAATTCATCGCGTACGATAAATATCTCTCGTGTATCTTATCTCGTTCGCGATGTTTTCCGCGGTAGTTCAAATCGCCGAGTGGACGGTGTCGCTTCTCGCAGCGGTCGACAGATGAGGCGTGCAGTCTCGGAGCAAAGGCCGGATTCACCGACCGCCGATTTGCTTACGCACGCACCTCGCGTGTCACGGCAGGATGTTCCAGCAGTCCGTCGCGCGCGATCATCACTCGTGACGCGGTGTCGTCGGCGGCTCCACCTCCTAACGAACGTGGTAGCATTCCCGCGGAGATATCCACGAAATCTTTGGTCCCGTCCCGTTAACGAAGTAACCGTGAAACATGCCGCCGCAGACGAACGTGGTGCCGCAGGAGAAGCTTGAGACACCGACGAGCGGGATTAACGCCGTTCTATTGGGACCACCCGGTAGCGGCAAAGGCACTCAGGTATCCTCTTGCGCCTAAGAAAATTCCCGCCTCGTTATTTTTCAAGCTAAACCACTTGTCGCTCTTCGTGATAATGACTCGAGCACGTGGTCTGGTGGATCAAAAAAAAGTGAAAATGAAATGAGTGTGTTGCTTGGTATCAGTCTGCTTTATCGAGGATATCAACGATAAACTTCTTGTTCTCGTTTGTGTCGTAACTAGGTTTTTGTAACAGCTTGGAGATGTAGCCTCGAATGTTTTTCAATTATAAATTGCTTTTTGCGTTAACTATGCGAACCTTTAATTAAACTCGATGACTTATTGTTAGAAGATATTCCAAAGCTCACAAATGCTAAATCGCTTACTTGCAATCGCAAGGATTAAATTGATGTTCGTTTCAGGCGCCGCTGTTCAAAGACAGATACTGCGTATGTCATCTGTCCACGGGCGATATGCTGAGGGCTGAGGTCAGCTCAGGTTCTGCCCTCGGGGGTCAAATTAAGAAGGTAATGGACGACGGTAAATTAGTCAGCGACGATCTGGTGGTCAGCATGATCGAGAGCAACCTGGAGAAACCTGAGTGCAAGCATGGCTTCTTGCTGGATGGATTTCCAAGGAGTGTGCCTCAAGCAGAGAAGGTAGCCTGGAAAAAATTTTCAAATAAATACCAATTCACAGTAACATTGCATCAATATATAATTTTCTACTCAATGTAATTATTATGTATTACATTTATAGTATTGAATGAGAAATTATAATATTGATATTGTTTGGTGTTTACTGAATTGGTAAATTCTAGAAAGAAAAAGCTGAATTACTGTCCCTAATCAATCTAATTTTTCACATAGCTCGACGAAATGCTTAACAAAAGGAAAACGAAGCTTGACGCTGTAATTGAGTTCGGTATCGAGGACAAGTTACTGATCAAAAGAATCACAGGCAGGCTAATTCATCCGGCTAGCGGCAGATCGTATCACGAGGAGTTTGCTCCTCCCAAAGTTCCCATGAAGGACGACGTAAGTAACGAAAATTTTTATCAAAAAAAAAAAAATAATGGACTCTTTCTATATGATATAATTTGGAAAAGTATTTTTTTACCAGATACAAATCAACGCGTTTGCACAATACTAATAAAAGATAAGTTTAACATACTGACCCTTGTGTACAATTTTGATAATATATCTCTACCGGAGATAACGCGCTGCAGCGTGTTTTTAGTGACAAATACATATGTAAAAACTTGTTGGTTACGTAACTGAGTAAATTCCGGAGTTTAATTAGAATCCAGGATATTGAAACAAAGTTTTTACTTTGACAGATCACCGGGGAACCTTTGATCAAGAGATCTGACGACAATGAGGAAGCTTTGAAGAAGCGATTAAACACATATCACACGCAAACCGCACCTCTCGTTGACTACTACGCTCTACAAGGAATTCATTACTACATTAATGCCGCCCAGTCCGCTGAAAAAGTTTTTAAGGACATCGATCAGGTCTTCCTAAAATCTACTAAGAAGAAGGGCTTTTTCAGCAGATTTTTTTAGAACACTGCCAATAGAAGCTCTTCCCAAAATGGTCTTTTTCCTTAAAATTCCATTCTCAGGATTTGGTTCCTCCTGAAAGAAACACAGAGATAATTGTAAACATGTGAAAATAGCATTTCAGTTGTCTAACGCTTGTCTAACAAGAATAATTTCGCATCTCGATATAATCCTATAAACATTACGTTTACAAGGATCGCTGTAAAAGATTACGTCTCGTAGCAATACGTAAAAAAAGATATGTAACAGTATTTCATAGGCAGACACTGTTCTAGAGAGGTATAAGGTGCTAGAATCGTGGATCGAATGCGCACGATTTAACGATGCTAAGAAATGTAAAATAATTAATGCCTATTACATTAGCTTAGTGAAGAAACCGACATTTGTATATAGTCGTTGAAAAGTATTCCGCTCCGTTGTTACTACATTGTGTGCGTGATATCGTCTGTTTTATATCGAATTACTGAGACTCCTTTTATATCTCTCGACATATTTTTGTTTTCCTTTTTGTTTTCCGCGAGAGCTTATCAGATTAAAATAAGCGAAGCAACGGTGGGGAATCGACTAGAGGCGACTACGCACTATCTACAAATGCGCACATTTGATTTGAGCTTTTGATATTGTGTTACTTTTAGCATTAAACACGATCGACCTATTTTGATTTTTAACTTTTCGAAGATTTTGAGGATCAAGTAATACAATTTCCAAGTTGTTGGTTTATTCTTTGTCATACAATCGAATAAAAGCGAATTATAATCATCTCAAAATAAAAATTGAGTTAATTATAATTCTTGGATTGATAATGATGATAACGTCTAACTGCCACGATTGAATAACGAAGGATTTGTATGCGGACCTACGATCACATTGAGCCTCTTTGATTACTATGCTGAAAGAAACAGTATTGAAAATGCAAGAATAACTGTACAGACACGCGGAAGAACATTGCAAAGTTACGTCTTGAAAACACGATTTTACGAGAGTACGGACAAAGTGCAACGCAAACTAGAGACCTATTTTACATAGAGAAAAAGAAAGATAAATATATTTTTTCTGGTACAATATGAACATTCTATGTATGTATGTACACAAAACTCAAAATCTCGATATTTTTCGAGAGAAAGGGAGACAAATGTAAATCTGTACAAGAATAAATCACATGTGAAATCTTCATAATGTCTTTTATAAACAATAAATTTGACTATTAAGTTTTAATTTTAACTTTTCCAAGAGATTAAGAAATTTTATAATTTTCTTAATTATGTTAATATTTCAAAGAATATATATCTAAAAACTCAAAATAAGTAAATATAAATTAACGTATCTATAAATTTTATATATGTATATATAAAATTAAAATAAAAAAATTAATGACAATATTTAATCAGCGATTAATTTGACAAAATTTTTTAAAATAAAATTCCTGATTATTATAATTATAATTCGTTCCGAATTTAATCTTTTTTCAATTATTGCTTATTGTATCAAATATATTGAAAGCTAAAAGATATAAAGAATAATTCTACCAGAGAGAAACCTGAGAGCGGCCATCCCGGCCTTTTTCATGGCCAGTTCTACTCACCGAAATCACCTTCGAACTTCCGATTTCGATTGGATGGAAAATCGCGCCGTCACTCCAGCAGAACTGACGAGGCCGCGTTTCGACATCGGTCGCACATCTAGGCTCGTTTCATGCGCCATGAAAGTGAGGTGCTCCGTCTGTCCGTCCGTCATGGCGGAGAATGTTTTCGTTTCGTGATACGCCGACTCGCGATCGCATCGGCTCATCGATTCGGCCGGTCGCCGACACGACAACGAGAACAACGACGAGGACGACGACTACGACGTTGGTTCACGCTCGATTCGGTGGAAGCCCGGCGATCATCCCGTAATCATGGACACGCGCGGCATCGAGGTCACGAATCAGCTTCGGGTGAGTGCGGCGAAATGTGTGTCCTGGCGAACGCCAGCGATGGCACGATATTCGCCTCAGGATCGTCCGGTCGTCCGATTGCACGGTGACGCAGGATGTCCTGTTGATACTCCGATTATCATGTAATCGTCGAGGTCCTGGGAAATGCGCGCAACTCACGTTAAAGCTGTTGCTTAGAAATCCGGGCGCATTCCAGCCCTAAGTTTATTCATTTATTTACATAGCATTGATTCTTGTTTCTCTATTTCTCTGCACGCAGAGCTCGAAATTAAACTGCTCCTGTCTTCCGTCTAAAAGGATTTTAGAAAAAGTTAAAAGACAGTCTTTGAAAAGATTATAGTTGTATACTTCTAAGAAAGATATTCTTGACGAATAAATTTGGATGGGAATCGAATTGTAAGGTGTATAAAAAATTAAATTGTACGCCAATCATATTTAATTTTTTTGCAAAAGAATGTTTTGAGAGAAATAGGATTGGATGCTGCGTTTGTTGAAGGGATGTCTGAATTATTTCTTACGAGACAACCTCAAATCATTAAAAATTGATTTATAACAACAAATAATTCAGAGGAGGCTATTAGGATGTACAAAGTGTTAAAGTACTTACCAATGTTAATTCGAATCTGTGCAAACATCAGAGAAAATATTAATTTAATAGTACTTAAGAATGTTCAAAAGTTATACATCAAATGAGTAAAGAAATAAAGCAACATTTAGTATGTAATAAATTTTATAATAAATTGTTTACAGAATCTAATTTTTGATACACTCTTTAACTGAGGAGGGTTAGAATCTAGAATAGGAAATTAATGCATTTTACAGTTTTCATTAAACAAATTTTCCCCTGATGTTTTTCAGAGCGCCATTCGCGCCAAGCTTATGGAATTGGGAGTCCGTTATGACGAAGAATTGCCTGATTACATACTGGTAATGGTGGTCAACAAAAAATCTCGTCAACAGATGCATGACGACCTAAATCTGTTCCTGGAGGACTGCACGACTGTGTTCGTGGATTGGCTGCACGATCAGGTGCTCAAGAAATTGCAGAAGGTCACTGTGGCTAAGAAGAAATCGTCCCGCGAGTTTGTACCTACTGTGGTGGTGAAGCAGGAGGAGGAGAGGAAGAAGAAGAAGATATCGGCGACTTCGTTCCTAGAAGACCAATCGGTGGCGGAGCAGCCCCCGACCGCCGACAAGCCCGCGGATAAAAGCGCGAAGGGCGACAAGCAACTGCCGGCGCAGAAAGAGCAGAAACAGCAGACGGCAAAAGCTTCCGTACCTAATCAAAACCCGGAACAAAGTCACAGCAGGAGCGCGGAGAGAAGCGTGAAGGGTGTGTACAACAAGAGTAAATCGGATGAAGCGTCATCGACGCACGGCGGCGGATCTCATCAGGATTCAGTCTCGAAGAGATCGCAGCAGAGCTCCGGGCGCGACGAGATCACGAAGGATGTCGCCGCGCCGGAGAATCCTGCTGCGAATCCCGCGGACACGTATCGCGATCCGAAAGCGAGCGAGGCGCCGGACAGAAGTCTGAAGAGGTCGTTGGAGGTGTCGGGTAGTCGTCACGACAGCACGGAGAAGAGGAGCAACGAGGCCAAGCGGCCGAAGCCGTCCGAAGAAGAGAAGGAAGACGCTAACGCGTCCTCATCGTCCCCGGACACGGCTTCGAAGAAGCTCAAGTCCTGCGTGAACAAACCAAAGATCACGTCGGTCGTGTCGGTGAAGACTCGGCTCGGCATACCGTCGCCGCGAAAGAAGTTCGAGATCTACAAGGAGAAGGAGGGCAACGGCCGCTACCGGCCGACGGAGAAGCGGTTCGAGAAGCCGCACCGCTACGACAATGCACGCAGCGGGAAGGGCAGAAACTTCGAGACGGACGATCGGAGCTCCAGGCGGACCCGCGACGGCGACTCGTCGCGGCATCACGAGACCGCGAACAAAGTCAACGACATGAGGAGCCGAATAGAGAGCAACAAGAACGAGAGATTGAACAGAAACGCAGAGTCCAGGGAGAGGATCCCGAATTCGGGCGGCAAGACGGACGTGTCTGCAAAAAAGTCTGCGTGCACTATTAAGGATCGTCTGGGCGTCATAGGTATCAACAATAAAGCCCAGAGACAGTCCGCCAAGGAGGCGACAGACTATAGGAGTAACCCAAAGAGCCTGGAGCAAGCGGGAAACATCAATAAGAACATCAAATATAGACTCGGTCCATTGAAAAATAATTTCAGGCCGGTGCATAAGCCGAGGCAGCTTCGCAGCGGCGAGGACGACGAATCCTTGGCCTCTTTGAATCCCGGCACCGTGGACGACGAGGAACAGGAAGGAAAGGAAGAAGAGGACGAAGCGGACAACGATGAACAGCTGACGGGACCCGTCAAGTCGCACATAGTCGCCGTGAATAGATCCGCAGCCTTCGCCGCTGCGAGGACCGAGAGGAAACGTATGAAAACGTCGAGCGATGCTCCGTTCAGCGCGAGTCAGAGTCACGCGAAGTCGCAGGTGGATAAGATGGACAAGGGAACGTCCAGCGACGTGGACGAGGATACCGATGACACGAGGTTGCCGAGTAAAGTGATTGTTACGCCGAGACCTCTGAAACCGCTACAACCGACGCAAAAACGCGCCACGCAGTCGCTTTTGTTGCGAGCGGTCGCGGAGGCGAATCAGTCGGTCGTCAAGCAGAAGAATCCGGAGCCGTCTTTATTTGTGAGTTTCATTAATAAATTGTAAATAATCCTCTAAATCGAGCAATAACTCTTTGTAACATTGTAACACCGAGAATGGTAACTATTCGATAATATAAAAAAAATGTTAAACGTCGGTGAAGAGAGAACGCTTTTTTCATCGAAGGCTCAATTTTGTTAGGACAAGAAGCCGGTCTTAAAGCGTCTTAAGCCTGCCCCGGCTCGTGATGTAAGTCAAAACTTGTCGGTACATTTTAATTCTAATAAGAGACTGGTTATGGAAAAGATTCAAGTCGAATTAAATACGATAGATCATCTGGATGTGGAAGACGTCGAGCACGAACCTTGTAAGTCCCATCTCCGCGGAGACGTGTTTTTGCATCAGAGTTTGAAAGAGTTACAGGATCTATTTCGTATCCAATTTCACACTTTCGTTGGAACCTTTATTTATCGCTCTTCCATTGTTATTTTAAGATATATGTATTATTCATTTTCTGTATCCTTCACACACAATTTTTCAATTAAATTATTTTTTTTACAGAAGGCATACATAGAATAATAATCGAAATCGAGCCTTCTCACACAGAGTCACGCATCACATCTTCAATCTTCCATTAATAACACTTTTACTAACAATTTCTAATCATTTACAAACAGTAAGAAGCAAATGATTATTTAGCTTCTAATAAATTTTTTCAGAAAAACGTAACAAGAAACTATATTTAAGATAAATAAAGATTCCAATATGACTTCTTTTGCGAAATATGACTTCTTTTACAAAGACTAACTCTTTCATCCTTTCTTCCGCGAGATTTTAATTCCTCGCTTATTATCGTCTAATTCGTAGATGTACCTCAACCGGTAACAGATGAGCATATGGGAGTCGTGATGTCGTTGTTTCAAAGGAGCGACGACAATCAGAAATTCTTAGTCACTCTAAATGGATACAACAACAATCTGATGAAAGAGAAGATCAGCTCTGAGGACGACGAGGAGCGGCTGGAGATGGAGGTAATTTCTTCCGTCACCTGTAAAGCAGTTCCCTCCTTTCCCTCCCCCTCTGAATTTTAATTTCCTCGCGCGCATTCTAGACGCACGATGTTCCTCCTCATGCTCGCAGGTGAACGAGGACGACGAGCTTGCACTGTTGACGACGCACAATGAGTCAATGACGACGACGGCAACGTCGGCGACGTCGACAATGTCGATTCAGGACGAGATGGAGATGAGTACATTTAGAATAACGGACGAAACGGAAGCTAACGCGGAAGATGACAGCCCGAAGGAGACGAGTGGAGAGGAAAACAACGAGAACTGTAACACAGAGAACGTAGATAAAACTGACGGGATGCCGCGTAAACGGAGAAAATTGAGTCCTATAGTATACAACAGATCTCACTCTCCGAGTCCTACACGACTAAAGTCTACCGCGTCGCTAGTGTCGAACGCACCATCAGCCGTCAAACGTATGCATCAAAATTTCTCTTGCGATTGTTTACGAAATACAACGATATAAAGTACGTCATTGTAATGTATTGCTCGTTATAATGCTGTTGCTTTTTTCAGCTCCGGATAAAAAACCGTCGATAGAAAATACGGCCTCGACCGTTTTAGATAAATCCAGGGAGAATTGTAGATATTGGCCGAATTGTACGTTAGGAAACAAATGTGCATACCTTCATCCACCTGTTATGTGCAGGTAGCGTATCTTTCTAATTACATCTCAGAATATAAACAATTCTTTTCACGAATACATGATGCCAGAAAGCATCCAATTTTTAAAATTTTTATCAACTCTTTGCAGTGCCTTCCCGGCATGCAAATTCGGTGACAAGTGCGCCTACAAGCACCCCAAGTGCAAGTTCGGTTTGTCCTGCACGAAGCTAGGCTGCGTGTTCTCGCATCCCGCCCAGCAGTGCAAGTATCATCCATTCTGCACGAAACCGGCGTGTCCGTATTCTCATCCAGTTAGTTCCGCTCCGGCGGCGGAAGCGACGAGGGCAAAATTCACTTGGCGACGACGAGACTGAGCGTACTTCCGCGGATGTACAAACCTGGATGTCGTTCTAATCGGATCGAGGTTCTGATCTATGAAAAATTATTCTGTACAGATCAACGATAAGACGTAAAAGCTTAAGTAGCGTAAGTTAACATGAAGTTACCGCAGCCGGAGTTAACTTCGCGATTGAAGAATGCGTCTAAAAAAAGAACAAATTGAGAATCCCGGCAAGGCAGAAACTTTTGAAAAACTTTAAACAATGAAAATTCATTATTTAATCTCAAGCCAGAATTAAAATAATTGTTAAAGCTTTAATTTAATTTAGGATGTGTGTTAGAGAGATCACTGATTTATATATATATATTATATACTTTCCTGTTGATTACCTATCGCCTTAGAGTTAAGACCGCGTGCGCCGTCAGTCCGACCTGATCGATTTGCTGCCATTCTTAGATTATATATTCCATTTGTAATATGAAAGATCTTAGTTTAGTTAACCAGGGCTAACTGATGCAATTAGCTTTGGGATGATCATAAAATTCATTCTCCTTTAGGATTGACCTCGCTGAGGCAATTTTGTCTCAATTTATGTATATGAATGCGTTCAAAAATATGTATTGCCAATCGATTCTAGTATATATATTACTTATGTATAATGAGAACGATCAGAGGAATGATAATTAGATCTGCTCTTTTTAGCCACTCTTTTTGTAAATCTCCTGTTTTTATCTTTGAATCGTCTTCTCTTTCGCTTCCACTGAAGTCCATCGAAGTGCACTCCGCTTCAAATAAATTGAAAAAATGCAAGAGGGTATAGTTAGGAGGAGCAGATCTACAGTTTCACGTCGAGAGTAATACAGCGATTTTTCAAATGAGGATGCTCGTGTTGGCGTTTTAGTGATTAACTCTGTGCTCGTGTTAGGATTACCGGCGAGGTAATCTCTTTGCCGAGAGAATCTACTCTCTTATAATTGTGAATTGAGAATCCTCGTCAAGCGACTTAATCCAGTTTCGAGTGGGAATAAAATGCGGTTGCTTTATCGCGTGCTATGCACTCGGTTTCCACGATCGAGGAAAGGCATCGTAAAAGTTAGCTACTTCATTGCTCGACCAGCGTTTATGTAATTTAACACGAATTGTATAGGATCAAAGTATAAAGAACGAAGATGATTCCGCATTATTTTACCTAGTGCTAGCGTACGATCGCGCATAAGATGTACGATTATTGAGACTTGTCATTATCAGAAACAAATATACGATGATTTCTGTAAAACGCAGTTTCGTTCTCGAGATATTCTCTCGTTCCCTTCCTAAAAAAATGTGTCTCTAAGAGAGAATTATCTTTGTAATTAAATCTAAACGACAGGATAAGTTTAAGCCACTCGCGATTGTCGCAGAAAATAATAATCACGACCATTATTTAAATACGCATATGTTTAACATCGTGGTCACGGTCGAAGGAAGGCAAGAATCGATCGAGACGTACTGCGATACGCAAGCTTAGCTGCGTGATTTATTGCGTTTGTTTTTTTTTTATTTATATTCGTTTGAAATTGATCTCCAAGTGAAATTTTACGTCGGCATAATTAGCATGTCAGCGTATTATACATCGCCCTCGCCTCGTTCGAGGGAATGAGACGCGAGTTTAGATTCTGTGAAACAGCATCGTGTCTCAAGAAGATCGACACGGTTTCTCTCATGCACACACTCGTATATACTCGTATACGCTCGCACACAACTCCGCGCTAATTTATATATACGTATAAATCTATGTATATACTCTCTATCGTACTGTGGGGCACTTAGAAAACTCGTTAATTCGTTCTCCTTCTCATTCTCGCGTCGGCTCCGCACCGGAAATTCGGGTGAGTCACGAATTGCATTTGTGAAATATTTTTAAAGTAGTATATATATATATTCTTTTTTCTTTCTTTGTCATTCGAGGATTGCTTAGTCTCAAAGGGGTAAAATAAAAAAATAGTGCGCGCCCGAACGTATCTCTCACCCCCTTTTAACATTTTAATCTACTTTCGACAAGCGGAGCTGGAATCCTCTTCGATGGAGAAGAGTAAGCTCGGTAGAGATCTCCTGTAGAGAGAGAGAAAATGAATTAAATCACGATCGAGAGGAAATTCGCGTCTGTGAAACTGAACGTTTCTTTTCTATTCTATATAATCGCTGAGATTAGGTGTACATTTTGTAATCTAGGCAAGATATTCTTCCCCTTCTAAATCTTCGAATACAGGCAGGAACATACATTCCTTAAATCGCAACTCGAAGACCTCAAAGAGAGAAAGAGAAGTTCGAAACGATCCGTTCCTCTCTCTCTTTTATTTTTATTTTTTTTTACAAACTCATCAACTGTTAATAAAGCTTTCGTGGATAACACCCTGTTTCCTGTTCCTCGATACCCTTACATCGCTGTACTATACGATGCGCCGTCTTTTAAAAGAAAAAAGGGTGGAAATAAAAAAAATTGAAGGAAAAAGAATATGTTATATGTATACGGTACGTACATACAATACATACATACATACATACATACATACATACATACATACATATGCAATATATATACATATATATATGAAGTGTACGCACGTTGTTCGCGAGATAATTTGGCAAGGATTAAAAATATCATTAATTATGTCTGCATATGTGTGTTTATATGTGTGAGTGTGAAAACATGTATGTGTATATGTCTTCTTTATGTATATATCGCTGGGAACGAATTCGCGAAATTTGCGTCTCGCGCGCACGACTCTTAAAACACGCGCACGCACAAAACACTCTCGAATCGCGGAGTGTTACAATTTTTTTTATATTAATTTCATTTCATATATATATATAATATATAATAATAATAAAAATAATATTACAATAATATAATTACAAATAATTAGCTTTATCCGTAATATACTATTTTAATATTTCACTAGATTTTTTTTCTTAATAATGTCCCTCGCGGTCTCGCATGTTCGTCACCCCCTCGACAGCGAGCCGTAAAAGAAAGCGCGGATGTGCGGAGGGCGGTCATCTAATGCTCGATCTATTTGATTTTATCACAGGAGTCCGCCTCTGACCGCCGGTCTCTCGCATCACTTCGACACTATTGCCTTCGAATTAATTAATAATCCTACACGAACGATACGGCAAAGTGGCGGATAAGACGAGCCGTTGGGCAACAATGGTAGAAGTCATATTTTTATGAAACAAGTGAAAGAAGTCTTCTAAGAGTACTTAGATTAAAATATTAAATACGATATAATTCGCAACATTACAAAATTTTTTTCTACATATATATAAAAGAAACAGATTGCAAATTTTATCTCATATCGAAATAATTGATATATGAGTTGTTTAACTGATCCTGATATATTTTTTGCATTTATTTGATTAAATTGGGAAATAATTCAGAATGAAGAAAGATTGATTAAGAAAAACAAGAAATAAGGATTAATCCGTTACACTACTGACTTGTACCATTATTTCGTTCGATGACTCATAACGCTCGACAAACGCGGAATTCACGTAATCGGAGAACCAACTGATTCAGTTCCTGTTTTCGTAATCGTACTTTCTATAGTCTTTTCGTAGTTTTTTCTCTTTCGTCGTATAAAGTCTGACACATACACATATGCTCCATTTTAAGCGCCGAAAGCGTAAGCGTCACGTCGCATTCTTATCACTCTCTTATCCTTATCGCCGCTACCCCTATTTACACCTTAACTGTCGCAACGAACATTCCTCGCGTCTTCCACGTTATTAATTCTACCGCAGATTAATGTTACAGCGCTCCGACTCGGTTTCGCGATAACGTAACTCCCTTTGGTGCCACTCAGGCCGTTATTATCCGTTAATTGCTATTTCCATTTGATTGTATCGCGTTACACGCTGCACCAAAGGGATCGTATTCGCTGTCGGTGAAACCGAGCGGCAGGAACACTGGTCTTTGTTAATAAATCTCGCATATAACGTGAGTCAAGTTGAATCCTTGCCCGGACCTATAGAATCGCCGCTGATCCCTTCGCGACTTCTGAATTATTAAAAAATAATAATATATAACATCAGTATATATAAATAACATTCGATGCACTAAACGCGCAATCAATTATGTTAAAATCTTCAATTTTAATTAAAGCCGTGGCGTTACATATAGGACTGCGGCTTATCTGCAAATCCATCCGCGACAGTCGGTCAACGGGACAAGGATCCTGATTGTTCGTGCCTCCTGCCGCGCACTCAAGACTCGTGCATTCGAGATCCCGAGACGCCCATGATGAACACTTAATAAATACTCAGTCCCGCTTCCGCTCGTATACTCCGTTCGGTCCATCTTACGTATTTCGGGTGTATGTAATTTATGTCTCTCTCCTTCTTTCCCTTCGCACGATTATTTAGAGTTTGCACATAATCACCATCGACGTACGAGTTACATTGCTTCTTAATCACTCACCGAGAGATTACCAACACGCAATGTAGCAATCGCGCCCGATCGACAATTTCATTCGACTATTTATCAAACGATATGTGCCCAAAAAAAACCTGGACGAACTAGGATAACTTTACGGTATTGTAATAGATATTCAGATAGAAAGGACGAGAAAGTTTTCAGATATGCTCCAAATTGGCAGTAATATTTTTATATAGAGTGCATATAAAATCCGAAAGTTTAACTCGATCTGAACGAGCTCTATCTTTTCATCACGATAATTTGTCCGTTTAAATTCGTATTTCCAATCGGCAGTAGAATAAGCTCGCGTATCTAAAATTCAGAAATACTCAGTCCAAACTGGAATAAGTCATCATCCTATCCGACGATACTCTACTTATGCAGAAACTCGAATCTCAATTGGCAGTAAGAGTCTGATATAACGTTAATGGTACATCTAAAATTCGGAAAATCCTTAAATGGCGCAATGATCTGTAACAGTATACTATACAACGGTATTACACTCGTACTATCTATATCCAATGCTCGCGTAAAAATTCCTCCCCGAGACGCTTCTCAGAA
This sequence comes from Tetramorium simillimum, assembly GCA_011636635.1. Taxonomy (NCBI): domain Eukaryota; kingdom Metazoa; phylum Arthropoda; class Insecta; order Hymenoptera; family Formicidae; genus Tetramorium; species Tetramorium simillimum. Next base: position 34,865 of record VBVQ01000713.1, on the reverse strand, counting down.
ACAGAAATCTCGAAAGCAATCTCGTGTTCGTACTTGTTTAGAAGAGTTCGTGGAATACATTTATGTATTCCGAAAGGAAATCCCCCTACGAGATGATTACGCATGTCACGAGCGGTGAAAGAATACACCTGCGTGATTCGTCTCGAGAGAGCGAGGTGGAAGAAGGGAAGTGAAATCGCTCCCGGATGTTCATTGAAGTTCAGCTCGGCGGTCTATGTTCTCGATGAAACTATTTACTTAGTTTTAAATAACATTCGAAACGTCGAAGTTCAAGCGCCTTTTCTGTCCGTCTTTGGCGGGACGAAAGCTAGTGTATCGTGAGACTTCAGTGAAATAGGTTTCGCCGAGTGTCTACAATCTCTCATTCAAATAGCAGCGTGAATAACGAATTTCTCGTACGAAATTTCTCCCGCTCTTGCTCGTTTATGACAAGAGCGAGTAGCTATGGCCACGAATATCCATGTACTTCGCTAAGTCGATCAATTAACGCGACTTCGGCACTCGCTAAATCGACTCCATACACGCAATCGATTTGGGAATGGAGGACGTTCCGTTCGCGAGAACGTCCTCCGTTAACATTTCGAAGCGTCTTTGCGAAAACCGTGAGATTCGCGGGACGATGCGCGATTTATGCGATCCGAGTCCGTCGGATGATCCTCCTTCTTCCTTCGTTCGTCGTCATCAAGATTGCGGTTCGCAATCGGGCAATATTTACACAGTGCTATGCTTAGAGTCACAAGGTTCACACGATCACAGTAAATCGTAGAAGCAACCGCCGAACCACATCACCACTATCGGCATCAGGTACGTCGTCAGCGCCCTGAACAGCGACATTTTCGGCCTACTGTCTTCTCCGCCGTTCGCGGAGATAGTATGATTGCTGATTGTACCCGTGCTGCTCGTACTCGTGCCCTTGTGAGGCTCGATGTCCACTCGCGGCGGCGTCTCGACCTCGTGGACGACCGGCGGCAGCGGCTGCTTCGGCGGTTCTGGCTCCGATTCCACAGGTGGTCCCTCGTAACCGGAGCCCTCCTTAAAGCCATCCTCGTCGTCCGTGAACGCACCGTCACCCGAACCGCTACCGGAACCGTACCACGTTTCGTCTGTGAAGTGGAATGATTATTATTGATAATGTAGACATGCGGATTGTTACAGCTATTGAAAACCGTTAGATAATTACCAGTGTCGATCCAATCGACGTCCTGTCCGTTAAATGCCAATTTCAACCTGTTCGTGATAGTGGTCAGCGAGAAAACCTGGTCCCTCACGATAGTCGGTCTTGGTCCCGTGCTACGCACTTCCGGGTTCATCAATTGAGACTCGCCATCGGACGACACCGGGTATAAGTATCTGATAACAGTGAATATAGTCGCGTAAGGACTTGCTATCACATAGAGACAATGTTATTATGCGTTTAAAACATATAGAGAACTGAGTTGTTAATTTATCTTTAATGAATGTATTTCTTGTATTTATAGCCGAATGCTAATAAGTAATATTGATTATGAATGAAGTCTTATTCTCACTTGTCTATGTGCGTGCCGTTCCAACATTCCTTCGTGTTGCTGGGTGGCACGACCAGACCACCGTCATTGCACATCCGGTAAGGCAAATAAACCCAGAATTGTCGGAGGTCGCGCACTCGTTGACGTATTTCCTTCACCAGCTTCTCCAGAATCGCACCATTCGAGTTACGATCTTCCGGTGGGTCTTGATCGAAGTTTAGGGACTCTAGCGGCAGCTCGCGATTGTCCCTGCGTCTACGTCTACCTAGCATCGGCCGGCCGCAACCGGTGAACACGCGTTGCGATACGTCCTGACTGTTCTCTTGGAAATTCATGATCGCTTCAGAAATCTTCAGATTGATCGGACGCACCAATACCTCGATATTGAATGGTCCGAGCAGCCGATCGGCAATCTTGTCCACTGCCTCTGCGTTTGGAAATCGAAAAGCGGATTAATTGACGTTCGAGATCGTTTCTAGGAAACGAAAAAAGAAAAAAATTTCGCGCGGAAGAAATATTTTTTCCATTTCCTCGACATCTACGAAACATTTTTAATCAGGACTAAAAGCACTAATATCGATTTTATTGTTGTTTCGGTTTTCGAAATATTTTCTTTTTAATAAAAGGTTCGTTATTTGTATCTTTGACAACGCGAGCGAAGTGCAATTATTTCCACGGAAAAATCCCGTGTAACTTCCAAAGACTTTCGACGCGTACAACAGATTGCGCGCGTCGATGTGTTCTCTCGAGATGTAATAGCCGATACTCGGGTGAAAGAGTGAAGAGAGATGGAAGAGAAATTGCTCACCGACGAACTGATTCCAGTCAGTGTCCAGTGCCGCGTGTTGCGCTAAGCAACCCTTCATCACGTTGGTACACATATCGCCGCACGCCAGCACGTTGTCCGATATACCGCTGCAGGCCGGACAAGCTGTCATCCTGGTCAAGGCAGCTGCGCAATCTGCAGACGGCTTCAGCTACGGCCAACAAAGAGTTCGTTTTAGAAACTGTGCACGGTTGCGGTTGCAGAATAATGGCGTAACAGCCATAAGCGGACAGGAAAATTTAAAGAAGAATGAAAGTTAAAGTAGAATAGAGCAAAGTGAGAAAGCATTGGAATAAAGTGAAAAAGAAGTGAAATAAGATTAAAGCAAACTAGACAAATATTATATACATTTTTGTAATCGTATTTTAAATATTTTATAAATTATAATTCGATAATTTTAATTATTTCAAACAAATATAAAATACACGAAAAAATATCGAATCAATTTTCATCAATTCTTTTGTTCTCAAAGTTCGTTTAAAAATCGAGGAATCAATTTTTTTCTAAATTTAAACTTGAATTTCAATTTTTATTATACAAACATTTGCTTGAAGATTAGCTCGCGTAGTTTAAATGGATTAAATCATCAAGCTACATCGGTTTGAATTATTTTGACATGTTACGGTATATTCTCTTACCGATTGCATATTTTTCAGCACGTTCGCAGCGACGGTCAAGGCCTGGCTAAATGCTCTCGTAGCCACGAACGATCGTTTAATTTGCACGCCCAATTTCTGTGGCACATCTCCGAATGGCCGCATCTCCTTCATATGTTCGCCCACGCACTCCAGATATTTATTATCGAAGTTGTACTGACTGTTGAGCACGGTAAACATTTTCTGATAGAGGGTGTTGAAGAAATTGTCCATGGCATCGTTGAGATCCACCTGAAACGCACGAATAATTGAAAATTTAATTACATGGTAATTCTTTGTTATAGGGATGAGAATTTGGAAAAAGCATACGTTACATATATACATATGTATATTATAATAATACATATTCATGTTTTAAATTATCTGTGCATATAAGTATAAATCTTTTTCCCAAAAATGAATTTTAATAAAGAAGAATCTAACGAAATAAAATCATAATTTTTCTATGAAAAAATACTACTAACATGTTAAATACATGTTAAAACTAACATGTTAAATACATGACAAAAATATTACAATTGTATTTTTTATATTACTGAAAAAATTTTTGGTTAAAAACGGACAAATCAGAAAAATCCTGTAAGATTGATCAAATATTCTGGTAATTATAAATTATAAAGTATTGAGTTCTATTATAATAACCAGAATATTTGATTAATCCTACAAGATTTTCTGATTCGTTCGTTTTTATCCAGAATTTTTTTTCAGTGTATTAATATAATTCTTATACATGTAATTGCCATAGTCACATCAGCGATAATTCGATTCATTTAGTCAACGATTATTCAGCACGCTTTTTCAGTTTACCACGGTAATCGGCCGTAGCAGCCTCAGACAAATTGCGCTAGACCCGATCATAATTCGGATTAATCGAAAGCCGACAACCGAGACATCGAGCCTGGCAGCTTAATAGAATATTAATGACTTCCGCGATTACTCGCGCAATTAAAATACAAGAGCGCCCGCTAAGAACTCGGTTTCGATCTTATATACTATGATAGTACGAATAAAAGGAAGTAAAACGAACAGAAAGACTCGAATCGACTCAATAGATTTAATCCGTGGGTGCTCTCATCGCAAAACACGCATTTAACGTCATCACGACACTTAATCTCATTACATACTCCTCGAATCTTGGAACGAAATATGAGTCACGCTCATTTGGAGTATTTAACGGATGTTCCCTTGCAATTTTTAATACAGAAGTCCAAGAAATCTTCATGATTTTAATCATCATACAGAGATATACAGAGTGTTTTACGAAATCCTAGAGTTTCAAAAACACGACGAGCACAATAATAATTCAAGACAAATTTTTAATATTATAAGTATATTATATGAAAGAGGAGATGTAATAAATTCTAATTGCTTTTATTATGGTGTGTTGCAATAAATTCGTGAGAAGCCCAAACACCGTTTTCCTTTCGAAAAATTTCTATTTCGGGAGCATTGAAAATCCCGCGATTCGCGTAATGCGACAGATTAATATTCGCGATAAATTTATCAGTGACAGCAGCGTTGCAACGATAATGCATTCACGCGACCGGGCACTTCGCCTTCCGTCGTGTGCATGCGGAACAGGTTCCGAGCGGCGCCGGTGAATAATTCGAGAGCCGATTTGAATGACAATCGACAAAGCGTCTCGTCTCGATCGTCGTCTTCCTTCCCTCTCCGCCCCTCTTCCTTTTGACACCGCGTGACGAATTGTACGACCGTGTACCTGTCACCTACGTCCCTTCCAGCCAGAAGCCATTCTCAACCCCACGGCGCGCAAGTGTTGGAGAGTGTGTAGAGCGTCCCGAGGTCCGATCGCTCGTTTTATCTCGCGCACGGGATTGTAATCCGATAGTCCGATAGTTTGCATTCTTAACACCCTTCCGTACGCGTCTGTTCGAGTCGGCCATCCGGAGTCGGAAGGTGTGGCGCGACATTCATTCTTAAATTCTTCGCTTCTCGGGCGATTTCTTTCCTCTGTCTCGTCCGTGCATTATCCGACTGATACGAATCCCGCAGTTTTTTTCGTATCCTTCCGCACCTTATTTCTATCAGTTACTTCGCTCGCGTCTCATCCCGTGGGGATGGATCGCGCTCTCCTCGCTGATCGGGACTTTATTACATCTCGCGCTCGCTTCGGATTCTTCTCTCGTTCGTCCGCTTAATAACGCGCTTCCCGACGCGAAACAACACAACCGAGGGCGATCGTGTTTCCAAGTAAAATTAAATTCCATCCCGGAGCAGTCCGAGGCGGCCACGCGCGATTGAAGGGGGGTGGCGAGCTCGAGTAAATTCAATAGATCCGCGGTGTAATTGCGGAAAGCCCTCCGATAGGTAGGTAGAGGGATAGGTACACGCGGAGAACGCGTACGGGACCCTTCAGGCGACGGGATATTTTCGCTTTGGCGGCCGCCCGGGTCCCTTTATCGGGACAACGCCGGCGATGTCAAAAGCACATTGATTAAATCCGCCTTCGCACGTGATTCCACCCTCCACCGACTTTCGAGCCTCGGGAGCGCTGACTGGACATCGTGGACAAGGGGTTGCTCCCGTCGCGACCCCAATAGAAGTTTAAAAGCGTTAAAGGGCGGAACTGAAAGTCAACTCACATCGCGCGTGATTATTCTTCGATCGCTTGAAATGACGGTTCTCGAGGAATTCAAGGGCTCAGATACAAAAACTTTGATATTAACTTTGTTGAGCTTATTTAAAAAATAAACTCATGAAACTTGCGAAAACTTCACTTTTGTCTAAGAAAAAAAAGAGAGAGAAAGTTTTCTCTTCTTTTCGAAATTCAATTTTTTTTCTCCGTAAAAATGTAACGTTAAGCGAATAATTTCAAATTCCTAATAGGTATGTGTCTGGGATTTATATAATAATAATTAAACGATATCAGCACGTTTAGATTTTCTTAAAAATTATTCTTTTTTTTTACAATTTAATTCTGATATGATAATACCTTTGTTGCAACGCTGACACTAAAGAAAAATTAAATGATATGTGCGTTATGATACAATTACGTCATTGTGTTCTGTACGAATCGATCTTAAGCGAGGGGTAGCTTGGGATATCCGAGTCAGGCAAACGCTTGGAAAGGAATATAAATTTTTTTCCTTTGAAGATCCAGATACCGTGACATCTGTCGAATTACAGGAAGTTCCGATAGGCGCGGCACCGCCCTCGTGTCACTTCATTTCAAAGCGGCAAGCTACAGGGAGGGAGAGAGACTACAGTTGCCCTTCACGTGACTACATGCGCTCGCGATATGCTTTCGAAGAATACATCACACACCCTTGTATCTCTTACTTCGTTTCGCACTCCCTTACATTTCTCGCTGGCTGATATTCCGAGAGGAAGGTGTCGTCGAGCGTAATTGCGCGGAAAACGGCTTGTAATAAACTTTAGATCCCGAGACACGGCTCGGCAGCTTGAGAAATTTTCTTCATGTCTCGTCGTCTTATTTATTCGCGCTTGATACAGCAGGGCGAAGGGCGTCTGGGCGAGGCGGGCGAGTGAAGAGGAGCCGAGAGAAGACGGGGAAATTAACACGCGATTGCAATTTTCACCGGGGACACCCCGCGCGACATCAAACGAGAGGTAAATGAATAGCTCAACGTTACCATAATTCCAAATTTTCCGGTAATATGGGAAGGACTGTTCCATTCAGAAGTGCTCCCTTTCGCCGAGAGAGAGAGAAAGAGAGACCGAACAACGCAGACGCCGTTCTAACATAAATTGATCGGAATCCAACCTTATAGACGGAATTTTCAGCAAAGAGTGAAATAAATCGTACTTGCGCCATTTTAACGTCGAGATAATCAAATTCCAAGGGAGGGAAGAGAGAGAGGGGGGAAGAAGGTACTCACCGTTCCTTTCGTGTAATAATTCTCCAGCTCCTTGAAAAAGTCCGTGAAGACGTATGCGTTCTGCTCGTAAAGGATACCGTAGGTCTTCTTGAACATCTCGTGAAAACCTCGTTTGCTGGCCGCCAAAAGATCCTTGAAAAAACCTGCAAGCGATAAGAAACATGAGTCCACGCAATTCCGCTTCTAATTGCGGCTTATAAATAATTTTATAAAACTCTGGCAATGCTTCTAATAGCATTGCCAGTAAAAAATGCAATTAATAGCCATTATACAGCTTCCATATTCCAGCTTTAAACCACTTTGTCATTTAGTTAAATTGTCATATTCTTATTATTCACTGTATAATGCGATGTAAGGAAGAGAGATCCACGAAAGAAATCCCGAGATATCTTATCGCGATGAGTTTCTCGGCGCTTTGACGCCTTTCCCGGCGGAAAATCGCGGTCGAGCGCGAAACGGGAAATTAGTCGAGATTTCAGGGCGCAAGTCGTCGCCGGCAACGTGGAACGGGAGGATGGTTCGTATTGCGAATTAAAAGCCCAACGAACTTGCGGCAACTACCCAACAGTCCTCTCGCTGCTCCTCTTCGTTCCTCTCGTCTCTCGGCATCCCCCTCGCCGTGGATCGACGCTTTTTACACCTCCGGTGGACTTGCGACAGAAAAGGGAGCCGGATTTGTCGCTAAAAGGAATTTTAATCACATTCCCTCCGGCGGAAGTGACGATAAGGAGGTTGTTCGTCGGTGAGCGAGGGCGAGGAACGGGGGAGAGGGGGGGTGGCGGCGGATCGAGGGCGGAAAAACGCTGCCTCTCGTTGCATTGCAAGCGCACCGCCGCCTCGTGCTTTGTTCATCGAGAGAGCTGCGGCCGTTTCAGCCGCGAGATTGAGTCAATGGTTTCTTTATTGACGTGACATTTCAATACCAATATCAGCGTGATATTTACAACGAAATGTTATTATTATATTATTTAACAGTTTAGCGCTCCGCTACGAACATAGAATAAATTGTTAAATTGATAGGTCACACGCTGACAGAAGCAGATAAAAGCAGACATTAATGTTACATTATACCTTTTAGAGTACGAATTAAAATATAACGACAATGTTTTAGCTTTAGCATCCAGTGATTTCGTTAATTTTAAAATTAGAACATTATCAACGTGATTCACGTGAACGATAATGTAAATTTTATTTCGTTTAAAATTTCCTGAAATATTGAAGTATTTAGCTAAGAAGAGAAGTAAATTTTATATTCAACGAAATTGAGTAATATTGAGCAACACAGAAAAATTAATACTACAAGCTGCTTCTCTCTAACAAAGAGTTCCAATTGGATATCCGTTCGACATAAAAAATCTTCATAATTTTTAAAAGCTTTTCTAAATCAATGTCCATCACGCGGGGACGATATCCATGATCGATATCTTTGATCTTACTCGCGAGACCGTAGTGTCAGCAATTAGCGCGGAAATTGGGACACGTCCCAGCTCGGGAAGCATTCTCGGGTGTCTAACGATCCCGGTTAACGAAATTATTCGAAGGCCGCACCTTCTCGCCGGTCTTTCATCTTTTCCGCTGCACGTCGGCTTTTACAACCGAAGCCCCTTTGAGGTGCCACCAACTTTGGCACCTGGGTACCCACTTTAGTCGGCACTCCGCTAGATACGAAGTTCGTATAGCCTTTACGAGAAGCACGAGTTCTCCATCGTTTATACAAAATATACATCCGTGACAGGACATATATAAATGCATATTGATGTAAAATTATCAATTATTTTGTAAAATATATCCTAAATTGAAATATTCTTCATTCTTTTACCCATTAATTTAAAAAAACGTGGAAAAAATATATTGTATAAAAAACAATTTATAATTTTAAATTAATACACATTATCACGCATAAAATTATTTTAAAATGTTTCTTTTATTAATAAAAAACAATTATTAATTAAAAAAGAATATTTTTCTTTTTTCTGTTTCACCCTTCTGTTTTATGTCTTCATTGTTTTAATATCAATTTTCTAATTTTATAAATTATCTCAACATATATTTTTTTAACAAATCAGGATATTATTCTGGAGACACTCTGTATACCAGAATCAACGCGATTTTTCCTGTTCATCGATATTCTGCAAATAACAGGAAAGTTTTGCGAAACTGAGCAGTGTAATTTATGCACTTGGATTTCTACGACGCGTGACACAGTTTTTCGCGGCCGAAGCTAAACTTGCCAATCGATTCCCTCGATTTTTATCGACTAGGTAGAATAACCAGTAGCCAAGTTGTACAGCCGAACACTTTACAGCAATCTCATTTTTAATTTTGTCCGATTAAGATTTCTTGATTCCATTCTTAATCCTTAAGATTCCTAGCATCCTTAATGGAATGAAGTATTGCTCGCTTCGGTGAAAATGGCTTTGTAAAATAAAGCGAGGAAATACCAAAGAGCATTGTGTAAAATTATTTAAATACATAAAGGACCGCGCGTTCCATTATACGCGATAATATCCTCGAAGAAGTTCTCTCCCGGAGAGTGGTTGCTCTTCGAGACACGCAGCTGGCGTTCACGGTAACGGATAGTGCTCGAAACGGCTTCAAGAGAGCCCGAATAATTATCGTTCTCGACACAGGCATTCCGAGGGCATTCGGGTATTGTGCGAATTGTTAACGCTACCTACGCTAATTACGATGGCGCACTCGCGTTCAACATCCAACTATTAATTGCAGCGGAGCAGACTGCGCTCTAAATGCAATCGCATCTGTTTGTGGCGCACAAAGATAGATAGATGTCCCGGATGTTGCTTTTATCGTTATCGAGTCTTACATACGTTTAATGGATATCGATGCAACGTAAGATAACGGGGTCGCGAACTAGCAGCGACAAGTCGATATAAGTAAAATGTAATTTAATTTAATTAAACGTTTTTCTTTATTTCTCTATTTAATTTTAATTAAAGGATATTGAAAGCTTTATAATTTAGTCGACAGAACGCTTGAGCGAAAGAAAAAAACAAGACAAACTCTACATAGCTATATAAATAATTTTTATACAAATAAAAATAGGATCACGAAGAAAAGTAATTAAGAAAATAGAGAAGAAATTAGAAAAATGTGAATAAATAACGTCCTGGTTGCGCGACATGAATATGTATGTACCTGTGTACCGTTTCGTTATTGAGTTGCGTGTATTCGCAAACGTCGTGCAAACTCGGGCAAATCAAATTTCAGGCATCCCGACCCCGGGATTCGGATATCTAAAAGGTGCATGCAAATGCGAATATGCGGAAACACTTTGGGGGGAGGGTACCGTCGGAAGCATTACGAATACAGAGGAAACGAGAGGAAACGGAGGATATCCTGATGATCCGCCGCGCAATTTACGTAAGCGAAGGCGTGACAGATTCTCCCTATAAATCGCCGAATAACAAATCAATAAAGACGCTTTTATTTGTGACGCGGCTTCTATCCTCGCACACACGGATTCGGTAAAATATAGATACGAGATATTCCTCGCCGCTTTTTTTCCTGGCGACCGCGTATTCCCTTGTAACCAATACCCCTTTGCAATAAAAATACTGTTTTCTATTTTCCAACGCTTTCAATTAAATTTTCAGACAGGAAAATTTCGTTCTGTAATTAATACAAAAGCTGCAGCTTGAAAATATTCTCGAAAAAAAAAAATTTTTGTTTTATTTAATACATCGTGACACGCTTTCAATCCCTCGTTCGAGAGAAACGTTGTTTTTGCGCCATTTTCTTCCTCCGTACGTTGATACAATCGAGTCGATACACTCAACCCGCATGCAGATGCCTCCTCGTCAAACGCGCACACAAGATAGAGCACATTAAGAGCACGCGCCCCCTTATATGACTCTTGTAAAACCCTCGTCGATGTAGCTCGCGGTTCCCCTTTAATTAGAAAAAAAAACCTCGCGAGCCGAGTTCGCCCTCGGCCTGGAGGAGCGCGGCGAGAGGTCGTCAACATCCACTTTTGCGCCGAGTCGTGGCTGCCATTATCCCTGAAATCTCCTTTCATCCCCGCTCTTCGTCCCGCCGCCCACTCCGGGGGCCCACGCTTAAGACGAGAGTGTGCGTTCGATCGAGCATTGTGTTTCGAGTATGTCCGTTAAAAAGTTCGCCCGGAGGATTGACTAGATGTTCGCCGAGGGTGATCTTCCGAGAGTGACGTCCGGCCGATTAAACTACTCGGCGAGAGTGGCAAGTGAGCGACGAGGATAAAAAGACACTTAACCGCGGGGTGGGAGGGAATGGGGGAGATTTTACTACTGTTAAATTTGTTTTAGTTCCCTACTGCTTCCCGACTCCTCGCATTTCTGTAAATTTGCATTTTATATGTAACAAAAAGCTGTTACTCCGTTCTGTTAAAAGTTCCTCTAGTGATTTCTGAATTCCTTTTCTTATATACTTAAACCTACTTTGCAATCTTACGTCGTTCTTACAGAAACATTACAATCTTTCAAAAGACTTCTTCGGCCGTGCAAAACGAAGAGTCACTCCTGTTTCGCCCTTCCGACCGCTGGAAACTCGAGTTTCTTACTGTGAAATATTGGCTTTACTTCCGGTTCCTGAATGCACGAGCACAGCGCGTTACTTTCGAATAAGTGGATTAAAAGGATTTGAATAAGGCGATTAAAAAGTTTCGCCGGTGTAAAGCGAACAAAATGCTGGACGAGCATGGAAAGCAGAGGGGCGGTTTACGCTGAAATTTGTATCGGGAACACGAGGGACTTGTTAATCGCCAACGTTGAATACGAAATTTAATTTCCACTTATTTTATCCTAAGAGACTTCCATCGGAGATAATACCTGTTATATCTAAACTAATATAGATCCTACAGTTTGGCAGAAATACTTTCCGAGATACGAGTAATAATTTTTTTTAATATTCAACTGCGCGTGTTTTACGGCTTAAAATTCCTTCGACACTGACGGTAATAAAGCAACAAAGGAAAGCTTTGTTTTCTCTCGCTGCCCTTCGTCTATTCATTCAACTCCCCGATCCGAGAGAAGGAGAGAACATATTCTCAAGCGATATTCCCATCGGGCATTGCCACGCGCCGGGGGTTTCCCTTATCGACGAAATCGGAAAAAGAGTGGTGCTACTCACTGTGGAACCTGTTTCCCCGCATGGAAAGGACTTGGTGCATTCTCTGGAGAGTTTCTTTGGTGGCCTTCTCGTGCTTGTCGCGTGCCCGCGCTTGCAATCTCACTTCCATGTCGGCAGAGCAGCACACCTCGCCACCGCTCCTCACACTGCCGCATACCTTAAGCTCCTTCGCTATATGAACAAAAGAAAAAGAAAGATTAGTGAAAAGTATTCTAACGAGAAAGTGAAGCAATCGGCACGTTCGACAGGATCCAGAAATTCTACTGTCTTTGGCAAAAGAAAATAATACATATGTACTTTATCTTCTCTGGAAGAAGGCGTGTTAAGTCGATACACGAAAGTCTCGAAGTATTGTTGCCTCTTTTCCGCAATGCTGATTGGTTTTCTCGCTTGGCACACTTTGTACTGCGAGAGTAACCAGTAAGAAAATTATTTGCTAATTTCTAAAATTAACTTTCTTGTTTTAATTTTTAAAAAGTTGCTTAATATTGAACTATCGAGCCTCTCGTAACTTTTTAATGAGATTGCAACTAAACACTATAAAGAGATTTAAAAGATTTAATTAAACGCGGTAAGAGAAAAATTACGTCTCGCTTCTATATTTCTCAATTGGCATCTCTGTCGATAGAAAAACTAGAAAGAGAAGACAACAGTGGACGAAATGTTTTCAGGCTAAATACCGCGACTCAAGTGTGTTTGAAGAAGAGAAAAGTCTCGGTGTGAGAAGCTCGTCGAGACTTTCGGTAAATGCAATTTACTTTTAAGAATCTGAGGGTATCTACGTCTACGTAAGTACACAAAGCGTCTAGACTCTAGACGAACGAAGACATTGTTTTCCCTTCCGCGCATGTAAGGGAAGCACACTTCTGCACACATTCGCACTAACAAGTGTCAAGTCGTAAATTAAGCACAGAAATTACTATTCCTGTTGGAAGTGGCTTTTACCGCTACTGTTTACTTACAATACAATAATGTACATTCGCTTCAATAGCAGTCTCAATTTTTTATCCTTAATTCTTAATAATACTAATATATTCTTATTTTTAAGAATATAATTACTTATGCTTGAAAATTATTTTCAACATTTTATTTTTCGAGAATATAATAATAATTATTATTATATTCTCGAAAAATAAATGTCGAAAATAATTTTTAGAAATAAGTAATTATCATTATTATATTCTCGATCTTTTAATAACTGTAATATAGATAATTTTGACAACAGATACAGCGAGAAAATTCGCAAAGCCAATTCGCAGACCAATCTGTCGCGTCGGCGATGCGATAAATCGCGTGGATAAATCGCCGTGTTTATTGCCGAGGCAAAGCAACGGGAAGAGCGTTAATCGAGCGTGACAAAACGTTCTAAAATTCATCGTAGATTCCGCGGATGGGGTGAAAATCGCTTCTATAGGCGCGACAGAAATCGTTCGGAGATAAGTGCCATTGTTAGGCACAAAACAGGAAACACTCCACGGGACTCTCCCCATCCACTCCTCGTCTATCGGCTCTCTTTCGACCTCGTGTTTCGGGGCGAGTAACGCGCGCATTTTTGGGGATGAAACGATCCGTCCAATGGAAGAGAGGGTGTCCTCTCGCTTCCTCGAGGGCACTCGGAAATGCGGAGGGTAAATTCGGAGGCGTCGCGCACGGATGTTTAAAACGCGCACACGCACACCTTCGCACGCGCCGCAGAATTACAGCTCGTAATCCTTCGCGGAGTAATTACCGGATTCGCGTCGTCGCCTTAATCCTCTTAGCGCGCCGAAGGGCGCTACTCCGTGACTAAAAAAAATTATATTTTTATCGCGCACGGTGGAAACATAATTTTATTATTTTTAAATTAAATATTTCATATTAAAATTATTTTTTTACACCGCGTTTCCCGATATAATCACCAATCTTATAAATAATGAAGAGACTTCGTTCGTGATGAAAATCGGTACAATTTCAAGTCCGCATTTACTAACGTAATTTCAAGCGAATGACCGCGGACAAATACGAATGAGCAACTTGTTCCAACGAATTAACGGTATTTTCACTGAAGCAAACTGTTCATTTATGTTTGTTCACGCTCATTTGCTCGGTCTGGATTCTAGCCTCGCGGATATTTGAACAACAAAGTCGTCATTTAAACGACAACGATCAGCCTCGTGGCATCGTCGTCGTAACGAGCACACAACCGATCGAATCGCTGAAATCGCATTTCGAGAAGCGCCATAATTGAGTTAAGCTCCCTGGTAAGGCCGAGCCGCAGAACGACGTTTGCACACACGCGGCACACAGATTCGTCATTGCGCGCGATTTTCCCATGGGTGTCGCGAATAAACCGGTAAGACGCAACGGCAACCAAGACATGACTTTGCCAGGGTTCCTTCCCGCGAGATTGCTTTTCCTACGCAAGTTCCTTCCATTATGGAATAGAGTGTGGCGTGGGTTCCGTGCGTGTGTGTACATGCAAGAACTTTGAGTCAATAGACGGTAATGTCGGCTTAATTTTCCATCAAACAAAATGTTAAATACAAAATTAAAATCTATTTAATCGTAAAAAAAAACATAAATTAGATTATCTTAAATAGCATAAAAATGTTTTGATTGTGATGAGATTTATAAGTTAATTTTAGAAATAAATTTGCAATTTGATTGCAACTAATTAATTGATTTAATTATTGATAAATGCAACAATAAATTGTTTAGCAAGTAAAGTATGGCTGCCAACTGACTGTATAATAATAAAATAAAATTTATGTTAATGAATAAGCTCTATAATAAAAATTAACTAATTACTTTTCTACAAAGCTTTTGTATCGATCTGTTTCCTAAATTTGAGACACGGCAAATAAATTATTAAATAACGTAAATCAAGGCACACAAATTGTACGTGACATCCTTCTAGCAAGATTTCACCCTTATTGTTAGATTTCTACAACAACAGAAATGCTGCAGCGATATGAGGCAACCGCTCGTCCCGATCGGGTTACCCCGTTGCTGGACCAAAATTGGATTACTTTTCTCGTTAACTCTTCGCATTGGTGGAGAGGTGGCAAGTTGGATGGGAGTGATAGGGGACGGAGGAGAAGGCGATAGAGAAAAGAACGACACGGGCAATCCCGCGGAAATGGATCGGGATTACTTTTACGACGTGTCTCAAAGTTCCCAATGAGCGTGGGGAACGTTTTTGTCGGAGACACGCGGGAGGAAGGGTTGAGTATAAAATTAGCTTAGACTTTGCGGTATTGGCGAACTGTGAGGGGTTGATAAAGGCGATCGAGGGTAACGGCCGCTGAGTTCCGACGAAATCGTCCGGATCGATAAGGCAGGGCGGTATATTCGGTGCGATACCGAAAAGACGGGCGACATTCGGGAAGGAGCGATTTACGACGTTGGACTTTATCTCCTTTTCTCGTTTCTGTCACAGCGAGAGAAGCTACAAGCCCGCGATTCTGGCGGGCAATAAAAAAAAACTTGCGGAGTAACCCTCCAACAAATAATAAAAGACTCTCATACTTTTCGTCGCCCGTGAAAAACGAGACAAATCGTATCTCGTCAGAAACGCTTTCCGTTTTATCTCTCCGTTGTATTGTTTATACATTAAAAATTCGCACCGGAGATTTTTGCGGCATTTTTCGAGACGCATTTCTTTCCGCTGCGAATATCGGCGCCTCTGTCTCCAGGAATCTGGCATCCTTAATATTCCGTTCAAGGAGCACGCAGCTCGCGCGAACAAAGCCGCCGTCGAAAGCCAGGAAAGCTGCGCGAGAGCTCGCACGTCGCGGCTTTCACGAGCGATTAAGAGAGGCCTCGCAATAAACAGGTGCGATAAATCTCTCGACGCGTCGCCGCCGTCCGCGCACGGGTCGGGTATTAAAAGGGTTTAGAGGGCTCAGGGAGGAGGGACGGGAAGGTCGCCTTGACTGCTAAAAGCTCGCGGGCGAAGTAAAAGCTTCGGCGGGACGCGCGGTAAAAGCTCAAGTGGGAGGGGGGGAGGAAGGCGTTACAGGACTCTACACGTCGCTTGCATCGTTCGTTCGTTAGTGGCGTCTCGGCGGCGTCGCGACGCCACCGAGGGTTTCCGTCGCGTCGCGCTTCCGGAATGAGCGGCCGCGATGACAAACGCGCGGCCGGAAATTAACGACTGTGTTTCTCAACCGTATGCATTTCCAAATGTTACTTTGTTTCCATTGCTTTATCAGTTTTTTACAAGCACCAATTTTAAAACAACGATGTACAAAGAATATAAATTAATAAGAAAGAGTACATATATATAATTCATCCGTTGACGATTATATTTTATTTAATCTCATGTAGAATTAAAGGATTATTAATGCTTCACTAAAGCATCGTAAAAGCTATCATTCATGAAAATTATAAATATGTATTAAGCAGCTTCTAAATAAAAAGTGAAGCAATGAAACATTTTTTTTGCCACGGTATAATTATATATAAAAGTTTAAAAGTACTTTTTCATTCTAAGCATTTTTCTGTAGATATCGCGTCGAGGAATTTCCGACAAAGCGATCGAGAACTTTAGCTTATTGTTAGTCCTGCTGCTCCAACAGACCCGGTGTATCGGAACTCACATTTTAATACGAGATTAGGCAGCTGCGCGTAATTTGGTCGGCATGCTTGATCTATTGGCCTCTTTACCCTCGGCGCGCGGGGTAGGTCGCTAAACTTAGGTCAGTTTCAGGATCGATTCGCCCCGAGAACGTGTACGATGTTGCACACGTGCCGATGCACCGTCGTCGTTTCACCGGACAGGCTTAACGGCCGATTAACCCCGGGTTAATTCGAGCGAGGCGACACGGCCGTTTTCTCGCTCTCCCGCTTTATTGTTTTTTATTTTTTATTTTTTTTTGCACACGAAAGGTCAGCCTCTGCGCGTCCGTCTTCGCTACGTCACGTCACCGTTATCGATTGGCGTTTACAATTTACGCGACCATGTGTCCGATAAAAAGAGGGAAGGACCTCATACGGTGGAGGGTTAAGGGGAGTCGATGCACACCCCAATTGACGAGAGATTTCGTACAGTAGAGACACGTTTCGAAAGCTTGAACGTTGTGAAGTAAAACCAAACAAGAAATCCCGCTTTAATGAATAAATAATGATCGATGATAACCGTATTTTTGTGTAAACTACAAAATAAAAGATATTAACGATTTCTAGTCAGGCGAGATCTTCTAATTTTTAATAATTTTTGTAAATTTTATACACTTCGCATAAGATAATTTTAGCATCAGTACAAATTATTATTAGTATTTATTTATTATTAACTACTATTAAATTTTATTATTGATGATTATTAATTATTACTAAATTGATTATGAATTTAGTAATGTGACATTGCATTTCCAAAGAAACCTGTTTCAAGATCAAATAATCCGCGCATGATTCAAAACGATAAAGGTATAAATATCACAAAAACTATTATTAGCCATTTTCATGTTCTAATGATCGAAAATGTCGAGAAATCTTGCATTCATGAAAATCTAAGTCGAAGCTTTAATTACCATGTTTTACAAATAAAAGAAAAAGTGCGAGAACCATAAAGTTGAAAATAGAGCTCAATAATGAACGTGCACAGGTATTTGTCTCTAGTTTCTAGCTCGAAAAAGCGAGTAGTCACCAATCGCGACGATCGCATATACTATTGACAAGGTATAATATTTATACAAGGCACATGTACCCGTAGATTTCATGTGCAATTGGCTGCGCACGTGATCAAATCCAATCTGTCCCGCATTTTCCCGTCCTTTCCCTGGAAAATTGGCGCATCTGCACGTCGTCGCTGACAATCTCTCGCCGAAGGGCTGGCACCTCGACACGTCGCCTTTCCAACTTCGCGAGATATTTTTTTTCGTCTCGCGCGTCGATGGGAAACCGCGTCTTTCTACGCGTCGCTCAACCGCGAGAGACACGAGAGACATTTGTACGTTTAAACCCTGCGACATAGCTTGAAAGGTTTTACCTTACGCCCGTAAATCTCTTTATTCGGATGTTTAATTAATATTCGACAAGCGCTTGACGCGGCATTGATTTAAGACTCTTCATTAAAAGCTATTATCGTATATCGTGAAATTTCGACAATGATAATTCGCACCTCTCGCCGTGTTTTCGACGTGCATTGGCCCTCTAATTTTTAATAGGAAATATGTTTTAACGCTTTCAATATAATTTTTAATTGCGCTTTTACAGCACTTGCAGAATAAATTATTGTCGATGCAAATTCCACGTTGGGATCAATCCGCGTACACGCGTATTCGAAACAATTACACTCGTCCCGTTTGAAGAGCGCGTCAATGGTCGGAGGGACACAAATCAAACGTTTTCGTTAAATATCTCATTCGAGTTTTTATGCCCGACAGTCGATTGCTCTCGTAAATGTCTGCAAAGACCTGTTCCCGCTGCTGTCATTTTCAATACCGATTGCCAC
Organism: Tetramorium simillimum; assembly: GCA_011636635.1. NCBI lineage: Eukaryota > Metazoa > Arthropoda > Insecta > Hymenoptera > Formicidae > Tetramorium > Tetramorium simillimum. Next base: position 16,458 of record VBVQ01000713.1, on the reverse strand, counting down.
CTCGCGTTTAAAATACTTCTTTAAACGAAAAAAAAATCGGAATCATTTGTTGCAATAAATGTAAAATAAAAAAATATAAAATGAATCCAAAAGAAAAGCAGCGAATTGAATTAAATAAGGTTTTAAATGTGTAACAATCACATTAAGAAAGTTAAGAATATTTTTAGAGCGATTAAGTCTTCTCACACGAAAAACAATTTAAATAATATCTTTTCTCACATAAAATGTATATGAAACTCGTTTCGCTCTAATTTCGCAGTAATATTCGCACGAATGAAATTAACGGATCGCTTATATGAAAAGGCGCATTCGCGGATCAACAGCAGCAGTAACGATAGATGTATTTGCTCTACAATCGGGCGAGAGAGTACGTGCTAACTCAAGGTAACTCCGCTAATGGAATCGGAATATTGACGCGCCAATAAATATTTATAGGCGAGAGGAAGAGAGACAGAGAGAAAGCGAGAGAGAGAGACAGTCGCGTGTTTGCCAGACGATAATTGTCAATATCGAGGTATCGGGACTTGCGAGCTTTCCCCGCGCGGCGCATGCAAAACGCCACGCCGGGAAATGGAGAAATTTCCATTGTAAGTGGATTCCCTCTCCCCCCGCCCCAAATAGCGTCCGCGAAATCCGATCCTGCGATCCAATGTATCTCGCGTATCGTTGGTACGGTATCATTCACGATCATGCGACATCTCGCTGAAAAAGCGAGACGAAATATACCGCGGGTATCCGGTGAGTATACATCCGAAAAACATAAAATAATTCACCGACTTTGCGCGAGAAGTGAAAAATATTAAGTCCGATTTCGCGCAAATGAATTATTCACGTTATCTTTAATATTCTCCGCAGACTTGTCGCGCGAATCCGGTTAACACTTTCCCCCCGCTGTTAAAAAAATTAATCGCATAAGTAACGTGGATCTCAAAAATTGTCTCATAAAAATCTGTCTGCGACCCACTTTAAGTGGATTAAAATTTAAATTTATCTCTCTTTTTACATTAAAACTTGTAAATTTCAATTTCTCGTAAAAATTCATTTCTCCCGAAGATAGATCATGTATATAGAATATTTTTCGAGATAAACGTCTTAGCGAAGACGAAGAATCTCGTACACCGTAAAGGAAAAATCACGTGCGACTTTAAGACTTTTAACGTCACAATTCAATCATAACTGCAGTTAGATTTAGCAGCGATGGCATCATCCATCCTCGGTATCTCTCTGCGTACGCGGAGAGGGAGAGGGGGAAAAAATGCGAACGCTAAGTGCATCGATAAGGGTGACTAATTGCGAGTAAATTCCGCGGTGCGTAGCTAAATCATACCGGCCGCACACGCGGCGCACGCACGCGCGTCCCGAGGCGTGTTTAATGTCCCCGCGGCGCATTGCGTTCCCTTTAATAAAAAACAATACCCGCGCGCGCGGCCGGATCACGCGAATGCAAATTAATTGCGCGCCGGCCGAAACAATATACAGCCAGTATCCTGAGATTAATTTCGCGACGTCACGGCGGATGTGTGGAAGCTCGGGGATTAATGCTAAAGTACTCCCTCTCACACAAAAACACACGCATACACATGCGCGGTGTACAACGACGCGATACGTATTTCGTGAAGCTAAAAAATGCGGCGATAAGGATGACGAATCGGGAGGAAGCGGCGTGTCGTGAATTTACACGACGTACCCTGCACGCCTAACGATATCGTGAATTTCTCGCTTACGGACCGGGTGTATTAATTCAATTAACCGCAACAGCGGCGAAAGAAAAATATCGGAGCAGCTGCAAAATTTTTTTTCCTTTGAAATATCAAAATGATAAAATTTCATACATACATGTGAAGAGTTTCGTCAAAAAATGATTAAAAATTTGTAAAAATGTATCATCGCGTTTAGAGGGAATCGCGAATAGTTTTCCGATTTAAATTATTTCTCCCTTGGATTTTGTACGTAATCTATAATTCGAGTTTAATTAAGAAAACTAATGAATTAATACATGAAAAAAGTGTATTATGTTACTCGAAGTTTCATGAATATTTCCCTCGTTAATTGCGCTCCGGGGGAGCCCGACACATGCAGTCGCATGTACATTTATGAGCCCCTCGCAATGGTTAAAACAGCTAACAGGATTAACTGTCGCGGAATTTTTTGTCGCGTCCTATCCGCGACGATTGCATTTTAAAGTTAAATTATCGTCGTCGGTATGGTACGCGCGATATTTTCGAAAACGCTAAATACGGCTGCATTTGATTTTATATTCAAGCCTTCTGCCGAGTTTTAGAATTTTTCTTCTAAATTATATATCTCGACGGCTAATCCCTTAATTAAGATTCTGAAGCAAAAATCTCTTCTCGAGCTAATGGAGGGACTAGATTTCGTTATTTCTCGCCATCCTTTAAGCCTGTTTCGCCGAGACTCTTAAAGCTTCTTATATAATTCTAAGACCATTGACGTCGCGGCATTTTTGTCGGGTAGGAGTTAACTCGAGATCGCACAAAGAGCTCGCGGATGAAAAGACATCTCTCGTGTACGGTCGTCGTCGCGGAATACAAATGGCAACAGCATCGAGTGAGCACCGTCGCCGAGCATTCAACGTGGAGAACGAGCGGCGGAACTCCCCCGGAGTTTACAACCCCTAAATGTTTGCGGATCCCCAAAGAAGGAGAAGAAGGATGGGGGAACACCGGGAAAACGACGGGATTGGCGGCGACGGGCTGTTTCGTGCGGCAAAGTAAAGCGTCTTGGCTGAAATTGAAAATAGGGCGGAAATTAATGGAGAAGGCTCGGTCTCGCGAATGCCAAATATTTGCGTGGAAAGCGACACGACAGGAATTTCCACATAGTCCACCGGGATCCGCATCCGAGATCTTCCTCCTCCCTCCACCCGCTCGTCTTCGATTTCGAGGGGGCGCAGGGTGAAGGATGGCGGGCCTTTAAATCACTTCCTCTGGGAAAACTGGAATTTCCGACAGGAAGCCGGGGATACGATCGAGACATGGTGGCAGTCGTGGATGCCAAACGGTTGCGTTCGAGCTTTTAGTTCGTTTTTCTTTGGGGGAGCTCGTCTGGATGTTTACCTCGTCTACCGATGAAGACAAGAAAGACGTTGGGCGGTATCAATTGCAGTAAATACATGGATAACTCCAAAAAAAATCGAGAAGAAAAAATAGATTTCAATGAAAGAGTTGCATCCTATGTTTCTTACTTTGCTAAATTAAAAGAAAATTTTGTTCTCACATAGAACAGTACACAATTGTCTTTTTCTTTTTTACTGCTTGCTTACAATTGCAGTACGTTAATTTAAAGAAGGATTACACGATAATAATTATATTGTGTATTACATTTCACGAGATTGATCGCAGGCGACAAATGCGGATCGTTTGGCGGGCTAGCTCGCCGACTAAACGGAACAATGTATCCCCGGGGAATCCTTTCGCGCTTGCCATTACGAAGGGATATAACTGCGCTCGGAGGGGCGTACGTCTCTGAGCATTCGCCATTATGTCATCCCGCAGCGAATGGCCGTTAAATATTTACTGGCAGCCATCAAAAATCCACCCTCCTGACTCCTTATGAGACTTCCTTATCCCTCCGCAAAAAAAAAAAAGGAGGAAGCTCCTTCTTTCAAAACGCGCGTCTCGAATGTGCGACCGACAAATCAGCCGAATTCGCATGATCGCGAAGTAATCAGCCGACGCGTTTCGCGATTCGTAAACGGGAGCGTGACCGACAAACCCCCGACAAACTAACGGCCGCCCGCGACAATTGCGAGGGCACGTGGGTAAACGTGGGGTCCGGCTCATCCCGGACATGTTCGATTCTGTATTTGACCCCTCGGCACGCGCCCGCTTTCAACGGCGACGTGCGTACGTACACGTGGCCGCGGTGCGAAAGAAAGGCGCGTCTGTGAAGTTTCACGTGGCACCCCACGGCCGCTGAAAATCGAAACTCGTTTGCGCTCGATAATCGAAGGCGGGCCTCGGGCCGGCCGGCGAGGCACCGCGTGCGAACGAAACATCGTCGTAGGCGCCCATGTTACACGTACGACACGCACAGGCAGACACGCGTGAACGCGCGTAGACACAAACGCGCTGGAACCCTTCAGGATCGATGCCATCAACGGGATGGTTCATGCGTGAGGGTCACTTCGATTGCGAGGTCGACGGGAAAATGTTTCCGAGTTGACTCCACGTTGCCGCATATGGCACATTCTCGAATAGGATTTAAGCAAGACAATAGGTCGAGAAGAACACGATAAGCAGTTGAAACGAGGAATTCGATAATTATTCTATCATAAGATCGAGTTTGACTTGTGACACACCAAGAGACAAATATAATTACTTTTGGACCCAAAACCGTACTTTTATAATATTTCTAACAATAAATATGATTAACTTAACTGTATGCATCATTATGTTAACCTTAATTATCATTAGAAATATTATAAAATTGTGGTTGAGTCCGAAAGTAACTATATTTTTCTTTCAGTGGATGTATAAAATATCGAAACAAACATAATAAAAGCTTATAAAAATATACGATTTGATAAATTTTTTATGTATGTATATCTTTATCTTTCAAGTATATATCTTATCACGAAGTTTGGCTTGCATCGTTTATAGAACGTTGAAAATATAAAATTGTAAATAAAAGATGTACAATTATTAAATATATATCTTTACCTTTCCAAGTCTATTTTACTTCACACTTATTTACCATTCCTATCTATGCTTACCTGTATAGACACCTCTAATCGCATCAACTAACGTAAAGCGATCTCTTTTGCGGGAACAGCTCGGTAATCCCTTCTTATGGACGGCGAGGGACTTCGCTCTTACTGCATTCGTAAGCGCAATTGCACGCGAATTGAAATATTCAAACCGTCCGGATAGCCATCGATCCACAAGCCCATATCCGACCAGCGGCTACCGGGTGCGCTGATACAAACTGATGTAAGTCCGTGAAACTACGGATATAGCGCCGACGAGCGATAAAAGTTGCATCGTCCACTTTGAAGATCGTGACGGGGATCGATTCACGGTTCTGCTGATAATCTAATTTCAGCATTCATTACAAAGCAGAGGAGCAATGGCCAACCAAGCAGGCGGTAATAAATTACCGCGGCTAACTAATAACAAATGTAATATTTTTCATAAATTTTCCGGCAATAGATTTTAATTGAAAATTCGATTTTTATCTATATATTTCGGTACTTACAATTAGAAATTATGATTGATTAATGATTAAAGCCGATTATGAACGCAAATATCCACTTAAGAGTTTTATCGAATATCAGTCTTCGAAGCTAAAAGCTATTAGACGGATCTAACAAATTATTAAATACAATTAACAGAGTAAAATTCTCGATAAACGTCGATTTTTTTCAATTCTCATACTATCTTTAAATAAAATAAAAATGATATAAAAATAATATATTAATAAATCATAATTTTTAGTGAAATTAATCAATTTCGGATGTCTGCGCAGTTATAATATCTCTTCGTAGAATAAGGATAATGACGACCATAAAAATTCTAGAAAGCATACGATCTTTGCAAGGACCCTCCCTCATCCTGCACATCCCTTGGCGCAACGCTCTCCGGTGCAAGTTCCGAAACTGCGAAAGTCTGATGAAATCGGATCGCGTACGTAGATACGCACCTGCGACAACGCGACGAGCGAAACTTTCCTGTACGCCCTGTCGCGGCGTGCGCAGGATTTAGGGTGTTTTAGGGCGAAGCTTAGGGAACGGGGGAAAGCGAGGGAGAGGCGGCAGGGCGGTTTCGGATACACAGAAGAGTGAGCGAGCTAGAGAGAGAAAGAGAGAGAGAGAGAGAGAGAGAGAGAGAGAGAGAGAGAGAGAGAGAGAGACAGAACGCGGGGTGAGAAGACACAGGGTTGCTAGGAGACACCCTCTTCCACGTGTTATATTGCATTACCCTATGCGACTTGTAGGGGGACACGTCGAATTGGTTGCACGAGAGGATCGTCGCCGGTTTCCGCCGTTGTCGTCTAGACGGAGGAAAATGACGCGGCGGTCAGGACGCGTGTACACGAGGACGATGCCGAGCTTCCTGACCTCATCCACCTGGACGGCAAGCAACACGCCAAGCTGGGCGTGTGTCGCCCCGATGTCCACCGTTCTCAGACATCGTTAATCTTCGCTGCCGGAAGACATTCGCGCGACCTCTCCGAGACCTCGTGACAGTAGAGAGAAGGATCTTAAAGGATCATCGTTTCGTCTAGAGGGTGTCTCAGAAGTTCAATAGCAAAGGGTCTCTCAATCTCAACTTCTTTATGTGTGATATGGAAAAGGACGGATTTTTCTTCAGCAAAAAATCTATTACATTTTATCTTTAATTAAAATTTAATTGCAGTAAAATTTAGTTGAAATTAAAATCAAGAATATGATTTATTTTTAATCGTTACTCGTAAAGAACTGTATGAACATTTATATGGAGAATATTTTTACCGAAGAAAGGTCGGACTAAATCCGAAAAATCGAATAATCCAAAAGATATCCGACATTTTCGAGACAATCTTTTCTATTTTCTTAGACCTACTCGAAGATTTGTTGAACCTTGAAAATATTTATAGCACATCGCAGCAATGCACGATCTGATATCCTTTTAAATTCCGTCTACACGTGTCTACACGTGTCTCTAAAGCTTATTCAAACCGGCCGAATGATCCTTCAGGAGAGAATTGCCGGTAAGGACGAGACAGCGAAACGGTAAAGAGCGCTCGTTCTAACAGGTGGCCCATAAACTAACCAAACCGTCGAATAAGTTTCGCGTGAGTCAACTCATTCGCGGCACCGAAGAAATTTTTGAAGGGCGCTAATTAAACGGCCGTGTTTTATTGTCCTTACTAGGAAACTCGCCCTCTCTCTCGGAATGCCGTTTCTCGTTGAACGGGATTCTAAAATGCTATTCTTGTAGCATTCGAAGCTCATTATTTTCCTAATTAAGCTTATAATAATTGGTCCAAAAACAAGGACTTTTTACAAAGCATATCGTGCAAGATTTAAGAAAGTCAATATCAGCAATTAACTAAACTCGACATTCGGTACACTGTCTGAGTATTTGAAGGGCACCGTCCTCTCTACTCGTTAGGCATAACTTAAAGTGAGTATTCGTACGAGGAACTCGTAAATCTATCGAAGACAGATAAAAAAGAAAAATGCGTAGCTCGCGTTCATTCGTATTCGTCGCGCGTGAATCTGTTAAAAACTGTCCACCTACCTAGACCTGTGTGACTCGTGTTCAAGATTCAAATCGGTTTGGTTGAAGTCGCGTCTACCGAGAACATTATAATTTAGTTAGACGATCATGTACGTTTTCAGACGTGTATGCCTTGACAGACATTAAGAAGTCTGCTCATGAATTCATCATAAGCTCGTCCACGAATAAATGTAAGACAGATCTACTGTTTTATTTCGTACAAAGATGATAATCTGAGCTCACGTATTTCGGCTTCTTTTCAGAATGGTCAGGTTTAAATAAAAAAAAAAAACGATCTTGAATTTAAATCGTCAGGACTGAATGTCACAGACTTTTAGGTCTTACATAAGCGCGGAGATTTCGATTGTCGGATGAAATCATCGGAGATTGATGATACCAAAACTTCTGTAAAAATATGTGTCTTTATTGAAACGCTTTCGTTTTCTATGATAAGAAAAGATAATTCTCGTAGAAATAATTATTCTAAAGACTCGCGATAAGTTAAAGTTAAAACACTCCTGGAACGAAATAAATTCAAGAGGGTTTATTTTACGTGTAACAAAAATTCGACCGTGGTGACAAGATAAGAATCGATAGAGAAAGAATCCCAATTTTGGAAGCAAGATAAAAACGTCCGCGATAAAGAGCTGATTCGCAAGTTGAGTAATGATTTATGTGAGTTGGAGTTCACCCCTATCTTTCGTCGGCAGATATGACGGCAATTGATACCGAGTGAAAAATTCCAACCCCATTCTTGTCGCCGTCCTATCGGGATCCCACTTTACCGCCCTTAATTCCCTCACGACCGAACCTTGTATCTCCTCACCTGCCGCGTCGCATACGAATGCGCTCCGTCGGCGGGCCTCGGAGACCGACGACCGCTTAAGGGTGAAGAAGGGAAGCGGAAATAAAGAGGGAAAGCGAGTCGGATTACGGCCCATCGACGAGCGCACGTAGATTCGTGGTTACCTTGCAGTGGCGTACGATACCATGGCAGAAATAAATGTACTTTCAGACAAAGCCTATGGAATTTCTTTTCATGTATTCTCGACTGTGCCGAATCTTTGACGCCGCATCGCCTTTATTTTGTAACACGTAGCTTCCCAAAACTGCAAATAAATCTTAAAGAATCTTGGGGGAGCCTTTACAAAACTCCATGAAATATATATGAATACAAATTCGTGTGACGTGAAAATAAAATATTTCATTAGATATTCCTTAAAAAGTAAAAACGTAGAGTAAAAATGTAATCTACATGCTCATATTATTCGAAATTCAAAAACTCTCAGGGCAAAATTTTCAGCAAGTCATGCCTCGAAAAAAATTTTCGCTTCTCTCCCCTGGGAAGGTTTAGGCTGACGTAACGATATCAATCCTCACTTCCCTCCGTTTACACCACTGCCACCTCGCCGAGACGGGCGACTCGCGATCGTCGGGGAAATCGGAATGCCAATGTGAAAGGGGCGAAAGGAGCCGCGCGGTTTCCTCGTGGCGACAATACGGCGCGTCACGAGATGCACGAGGCGCGGTTGCATTTGCATTTTGCGCACGCACGACGGCCCGGCGCCGCGTCGGGCCTTTCGCACCCTTTCTCACCCTCTCTCATTATCGCAGACAAGCGGCGCTCTTTTGGATAATTGATTGCACGCAGATGCGACGTAACGAAACGCGGGCGTAACCGCATCGCGACGCTGAATATTTGCGGTCCGGCGACGAGTGCGCGACTACCGACGTTTGTCCCATTATTTATCGCCTCGATTATTGTTATCATTCGATGCGATTACGCGCGAAACGAGATTTCGATCGTCATCACGGGAAAATGCGGCGTCACCCGCTGCGGTACGCGGGATTTCACGAAAGAGATATATATATATATATATATATATATATATATATATATATGTATTTCCTCTGTACGCGTGCCCGCACTCGCGACAGCGAAATTGAATTGGAATTAAAAGAGCCAGCAAAATGAGAAACCGCGGAATTAAACGGACGCTGTAAACGGACAAACGTGACAAACATGAGAGATTCGCGAAACTAATGCTAATAATTATTCTCGTTTACAAAGCTCGGATAAATGCAGATAAATGCGTCTACAGTTTTTTTTTCACGAGTTAATTTCATACACAGTTCAATTTGAAAGCTGTAAATCTACAAAATCTAACACGATTGTTTGCTAAAATTATAACTGCAATAATGAAACAAAGAGAGGAGTTCTATGGATAAATTGAGACAGATGGAAATATATAAAGCTCGCGTCTCTCGCTCGAAATTCCCGATTCGTCCGAGTCACCGTCCGCATCCTCGACAGCCCGTTTCATTTCGCGAGGAGACGATGCAATTAGGGGGGCTAATCCAGCGTCACCGTCGGGACGACGCCGACACGACGGCGGCCGGCGTGACTTCGCGGTCTCTCGGAACAATGGTCCAGCGCAGGAATCGCGATCGGCATCGCCGCCCACGCTGAAATGAAGGCCCCTCCTCCGGTGGCGTGGGCTCCGACGGCTAGTTTACAAAGCGGAAGGTACGCTATACCCGTTGGTTGTTTATCCGTTCCGAGTTTAGATCGGCGCCTGGTCGACGTGGGTGCACCGGCCAAGGGACAATAACGTCCGGCGCGGTTTTCTAAACATAGGCGAAACACGTGGTCGGCGAGCCGACCGCGCGATACACCGGACCCGCGGTATACATTTCGACGTGGCGCTCAAAATACGGGCGCTCCTGTGTTTCCTTTACGCCCGTACGAGCACAGTGATTCGATTCAGCACGAGAAGAAAGGAGGCTCGACACGGATTCGCGATCGGAGTCTCCAAGGATCGAGTTTTACTTGTTTTCTTTAGAATTTACGGGATTCCAGACGCGTTTAAATTAAAACTAAAGATTGAAATATATTTCAAAGTATCGATCAATAGCGCCTCTCTCTACTTGGCTGACAAATTACCTGTTAATTTATTTTGAAACTGAGCACATCAAAATGTTTAACAACTGTCTATTGAAACTGCGAGCAGTCCTTTGTCGCAATTTGTGAATTGAATTTATCGTCGACCACAGCGCGACTGTGTACGGGGCGTTACTGCCTTCATTATGTATTTCCGCGTTCAAACATTCAAACACTCGCGCACTGCAGTTTCACGCCAGCCTAATGACAAGTGGCGTCAAAGCGCTCGATCGTATAATCCAGAAATCGTAACCACGTGGCCCGTCAGTCGGTTTACGCAGTGCGCTCTATCATTGATAACATTCTAATTACAGAACGCGCGAGTCGGCTCGCTGTCGTTTAAATTCAACGCCCAAATTAAACAAGCCAAGCGCTCCGCAAGCAGACCCCCGCGCACGGCGCCGGATTCCGCGAACGCCGACGCGTAATTTACCAGGAGAGACCATTTGCACGGCGGTTTAACGTATCGGAATACATCTCGTGTGTTCTGGAACTGGGCGCGGGACGACGGCCGGGCACGGTCCGCCGAGGTCTCGATTTCCGGCCGAGCGGTTCCGGTCGGACGACCGAGCGCCGACGCGTCGCAGCTTTTCGTCACGTCGATCTCGCCCGTGCCGCCCGAAGGGCACCCAACACGACGGAGAACAGCCGGTCCCGCCGTTGCGGAGGGGTGTGGGCGAATCGCGGTTAAATCGCGCATGAAATGGTCCTGGAAACGGCTCCCGCCATCCGGGAGATCGTATCTATTCCGCCTGTCGCGTTCGCCAGTCATAACGCACGCGAGATTTGTCTCCGTGAACTTATGTAGGCGCGCGCGCGCGCGGGTCCGTCGTATCATGCATCAGGAATAAAGCGTTTTCTTGCGCTTGCATGCCGATAATGGTGCGCCGGATGTGTCGCGGGAAGACCGGATATCCTTTCGACCAAGAGTAACTTTCGCAGATTTACTTTGTGTCTTGTATTCTATCTTCTACCGGGGATCGTCATTCGTGACAAGTTTTTCCGACTGTTTTCGACATTGTACGCTTTGCTGATTTAGCCGTAAATTCACGAGAGTTTCCGGCAATTATTATAATACAGCTTATGTATTTGATATTTAATATTTACGTATATTAATGTTAATAATTGCTAATAAAGCATGGTGGTTCGTACATACTTTAACGGCGTTAAATATTAGCGCGGGAAATAAAAAAAGGAAGAAGTTATTAATTTTTAACGAAAAAAAAAAACAAATATTGCTTCTTGCAAACGATTAAAATTTTATGACGTTGAGAAAACAGCAAATTTTAAAAATATCCAGTCATTGTTCACAATAAGCGAAATGTTCGTGATATCTAAAATAATGACTACTCTTGTCAAAGTTAAAAATGCTCGCTAGGAAGTCTATTAAATGGACATGTTTACGACAGAAAGCTTTTATTTTATAGCAGATCTGTCTTGTCCGCGTTTTTCTTTCTTCAACGTTTAACTTCTCCTAAAAGAGAAATTTCCCGCTACTCCGATGCTCTTGAAGTTTAATTAAAAGTTAATATTCCCGTCCGGGGCACTCCAATTATTGTGCTCAGATAAGACGTAGGTTAATTACGTAAAAATGTTCACGCCGCGGAAATGTAGCGGAAAGCAATACGCCAGCTATTTTCTGATCGCAGATAAAAATGCATTTAATTTCTTACGGAAGGAAAATTAGCGGAAAAGTAAAAAGGGACAAGGAAGAAAAGTATACGGCTGTGCTGTATTATTTACACACATATTTCATATAAATTTACGATTTGATCTTTAATGTAATTAACTTCTCATCAATCAAGCGCCTTTTTCCGAGACGTCGCGGTCAATGCTCGTCGCGTGCTTCTGTTCATCCGAGAAACTCGTGATTTATTAGGTTTAACGCATAAATCAGGGTCATTTCGTGTAACACGCGTGTGTCCGTGCGTTACCCAAGTTCGAGAATGAGCTTTAGCGGACCGATAGGGTCGCGCGGAGGGTTAATATTTCATCTCCTATCTCGAATTCGTACCATATCGAGACGAACGTATATAGTCGCGACCAGAAAAGTTTCGTATTTATTTTACTCGACCGTCATACATCAGCCACAGATGTATGTGTTGTAAATAAAAATATATATGTATAGAAGCACGTGTAAAAGCACAGATTTATGGATACGAATTTCCGAAAGACATTTAGCGTCTCTCGGTGTTACGTTATGCATATCGTGTTCCGCGAATAAGAAAAACGCGGTCGTCGATATTAAGCATCCTTCACGTTTCACATTACTTGCTCTTATCGCGGAATATTTTAGAAAAGCTATGAATGACTGGGAGATTGATATTTGAGATGACATCCATAAAATACTTTTTCTAATGGCATCATATTCTAGAAGTCAACATTAAGTATTATAAATTTTTAGAATGCAATACATTTTAAGCCCCATTCTGCAGTCTTGAAATTTACTTCACGGCATTTTTTCAATGAAAAAACTTTTTGTTTAAAAAATAATATAAAATGAACTATGTCGCGTTGTTAGAAATAGTCGTCTCGAAACATTGACGGGGATTTATTCCATTGTTATAAAAAATATGTATACATGAATGTCGACGGCGTATGAAATATGATATTTTCAATGAAAAATAAAAAGCGATGGAAAAATAAAGCGAAGCCATCTCGTTAAAATTAACTGACTGTCTCGATCAAGCGCAACGAAGCATCGTTCGACATTTTTCGCCTTATCAGCTTTCGGAGACGATCATAAATTCGCATAAATTTCAGCCAGATAAACACGAGGACGCGCTTTGTCATCCAGAACGCGCGCAAATGCGTATCGAGAAACGTCGAGATCACCGGACCGCGAGATGCTGATCGGCCGATGCGAGATGATGATCGATTAAAGTGGAGCGAGAATAAACTGCGGAAGTGTGGCGCGTGCAATGAGATTAGATTCGTTCGTCCGTATTAAACTTCACGTCCAGGCCTCTTGGCTTCGATCCGAAGTCATTAATCAGACGATAAACTCATAGCAGACCCCTGATCAAGTTACATCGTCTCTCTCTGTCACTCGAGAGAAATAACACCCGGGTGTTTAATAAAAATGGCAGATGACCGTTCGACACATGCGATAATCGCCGATCGGGTGAAGCCGCTAACGATTTGCCGTTCCAACAGCGCAATTAAACGCGAATAGGGTTATCGAGCCAATAAATAAAAATGATAGTCTCGGAAGTCGGAGATGAGCCTCGAAGCGTATCCGCATCTGCGGGTATACGTCAGCGTTAATGCAACACTGACATTTAATTTCATGTACAGTCGGTGTGGGTAGCTCGTTTCCTCGTATATGAGTAGCTCTCTGATTGGGAGAATTGCACGGAGAAAGTATAATTAATGTTATCTGTAGTAAAACGTGATATCTCTAAAAAAATTAATGCATTCAACAATAAATTTTCGATAAAATGAGGATGTTATAGAATCGTAATTTTTCTGCAAAGGTCTCATTAAAAAAGATGATTATGAGGTCATTATATATATTATATCATTTTAATTTCTTCTCAAATTAACTCTGAATTTTTTGCACTCCATTACTGACTTAACAACACGAGATTTTTGTAACATTTAAACCGAACTTGGGGCGATTAAAAACTTGGCAATCAAAAATGAGATAGTGAAGATTATTTAATGCCAATGGAAATATCAATGTGGGCGCTAGATGGTACGCGTGCACTTGACAAACTCACGATTGCGAGTTGCTGTCGATTGCGTTACGGAAGAAACACCATTCGTTGAATAAGAAATTCTGAGCACGCTCGATCTGACTGACGGAGTGCGACTTAATTGCTCAACGAGTCGTATTATGCAAATGACGCGTCGCTCAGCCGTGGGTAATTGCGCAAATGCAATTCACCGGCCGTTCCGCGAATGCGAGCTCACCCTGTCGCACGTATGTATGCTCCGAATGCGAACGTCACCGCAGAGACGAGAAGGCCCATTTACGAGGGCTATATTTTTCGTCGAGTGAAAAATACGACTGCAGTAAACACGTCATATTTTTCTCTTCCGTGCCGTGTATCATTTCCCGGAAAATTCTTTCAAAATATCCGATGTCCGAGAAAAGGCTAAGAGAAAAGAGCCTTTCACGGAACGCGTCTGCGGAATTGCAAGCGTCGCTTACTCAACGTTCGACTGCATCTCCTGACATTATCACGGAGTGGAACTTCATCGATCGAAACGCAATTTCGCGGAAAGAGCAATTCGTTTATAATATTCCGCCGAAGAAGGGAATATGTTCGTGCGTCGGTATAGCGAATTTCCTCGGACCGTGTCGGAGTAAAAAAAAACGCGTGCGCACATAAGTATATGGCGCCACTGAATGAAGTAATATCTATGATAAATTTAAATGACGGATATTTTAGAGTGCTCGGAGTGTATTATACTTATATACGCTTTGAGAATACATGTACCTTGCATTATTAATATTAGCGACCAAAATCGTGCACGGAGACTCAGTTAACAACCGCTACATGACCCACGGCGATTTTAAGCCGGCATTATCGTTCGCCTTCTGAAATATGAACTCCGTAATCTCGACAGAGAGATTTACGAGAACCGAGACAAAGGTAGGTTTTTTTTCCACGATAAGACAAAACGTTGGAGGTAAACGGGCGAATGAAATGAAATTGTTGAGTATTGATGTGTAGAGTTTACCGATGTGCTTTAGCATAACATTTTTCGATAAAATTTTCATTCCCGACTAAACGAAAAATATTAGATAAGTTGAGTGCGGTGGAAAAACAAAATTCAGGTGCGAGGATACAGAGTGAAAAACACGTTTCACGTTTCTTAAAAGACAGGGAGAGATAACAAAAGGGACCGAATCGCCGGAAAGTTGAGTAAACTCTCATTGGGAAGCGAAATGTTTGAGCTCGTGCTCGATCGTGGGGAGGATCCGTAGGAGCGTCTCTCGCTCTCCTCGTTCACCGATGATTCAGTCGGGCGAATCGAGATAAATACAGTTATATTCGGACAAAGAAGGGGCCGAGTCACTTTTGCTTCGTAGTCGTGCGGGTAACCAGAGTTCAATTCCCGGGGGCGGTGGTTTCTCGTATCGCCTCGAACGTCTCTCCGCTCCCTTTCCTTCCTTCTTTCTTTCGTCCCCCTCCTTCTTTCTTTCGTCCCCGCGAGCCGCGTGTTCGTCGCATTTTCGACGATGTCGGAGGAGAGATAGAACAAGACGATCGCATATACGGTGGGAGAGCTTCCGCGACGGAGATCCACGGGTAGATAAATTCGTCGGGGGCAGCGCACTGTGCGTTAATACCGTCGTCTCCAAGAGACAAATATTTGTCTTATCTTGAGTTTTCAACTCCCGCCGTGTTTCACGAGAGCGGAATGAATGAATGAATGAAAGTTATAAGATCTGATAAACGAAGCTCTCTGCTCGTGTAATTTCTTTACGCAACAGGAGTGCATGATGACATATCGAGAATAACACAGTCAGTGTCTTTATAGCGTTAAGGTAATATCTTTCAGACGATCTGCAACTTCGAAATGCCTTATAAACTCGCGACTACCGCACTGTCGAGCAATTAGCTCGACTTTTGCAGCACGGCTAAAAGAATAGTCTGGAGAACAGATTTAAAACTTACGAAGAAGTCTCCGGATACTTAAAGCGTCGAATCCCTTAGAAGTCTCTTCTTATCTTTGTAAAACCACGTTTATATTTGCATAAATTTGCTCGCACTCAGACAGATTAATTGATCCCGAGACCGGTAGTCGATCACCTCGGTTTCTTAAGCAGCAAAAAGCACACAGTGCTCGCTCGCCTATTTGCACAAGAGGGAGAACTTCTGAGAGAATCGATGCTTCTCTTCAAGTTAGCGGAAATGTGATATACAGAGTCTTTCTAAAATACCTGGACCATGTGTCAGAAATAAATTTGCTAAAACAAAGAAAATTCATAATGTCGTTTTCAGATAGCTACAAGAAATAAAAATTTAAAAGGCATAGCTTACGGCAAAAATATTTCTCATGGATTTTCGACTATAATTTAAACAAATGACCATTTTCGGGCGTACATTTAAATCTTTTTTTTTTTAACATTTTGATGCAGGAAATTCGCTCCGGAAATTTGTCCAAATATTTCACAGGAAGATCCCTGCTCGCGAGGGGAGCAGAAGAATTTGATCTGCCAGGCAGAAGCTCACCTCCCCCTCCCGCACTCGTCCACAACCCCGGGGCCAACGGGGGCCGAATCAAAGTCCAATTTATATTTATGAATACTTTCGAGAGCGTGCTCGCTCGCTCGTTCGC
>VBVQ01000712.1:0-49719 GCA_011636635.1 Tetramorium simillimum | reverse complement strand
TGATGTTACTGCAACTGAATCTGTACCAACTGAATATTTCTGGTTGCAACAATCGAGTTGTTTTTTCCGTGTATATATAACTGTATAAAGGATTGAAATATCAGCTGAATGGATATATTCAATATTCAATTTTCAATTATATTCAATATTCAATTTCACTTGCTAGATTCTTAGATCACTAATTGACCAATCGAGACACATTTACTCGTGTTCTCAGCATTGAAGGTCGAACCTGATCGTTTTTCGATCCCTGATTTGTGGCGATACTGAGGTGATGATGAACGATTACGGCCGCGTAAATGTAACGAAAGGCGCGTGCGATTGAGCACGGGGCTCGCGCGATATGAGCGCGAGCACGCATACATATACGCATACAACAGCTATGAGCTTACGTATGTAATTAATGGCGCACGGGCGCCGCGAGGAAGCGTATACAAATTTCATGCTGTAAGGCTCGAGAGGAAACCTTTATAGGACGTATCTTCTTATAGGCGCATCTGCTACGAATTTCAATCTATGCAATCTCTATTTTTATTACTCGACAAGTAGAATAGCGAATTATATCTCGATATACATATATATAATTATATAATTACAATATAATTATATATATATAATTATATATCGTCGCGCGCGACGCTTCGGGAGGCCGTTCCGGGCGGAAGCGCGCATGGGAGAAGCGGAACGCGGCGATTCGGATTAAAGTTCCTCATCAATTAATCACGCGGAAGATTTCGCACGTTTACCCGTCGCGGCGAATCGACGACGATCTGTGATCTGTAAACCGCGGTCCCCCCCCGCGAGTCCGGCGTTTTATGCGACACGTTGCGTACAAAAATCTGCGGAACGGATGCGTACCGAATGCGACACGCAGCCTCACACGTACACGCGACACGCGACGTTCCAGGGAACTCTCTGCCTGACTCGCGATTCCGCGCCGGAACGATCCTGCGGCGAGCGCGACCGGCTCTTCAAACTTTAAACACTAATGAACTTTCTGACAATGACTAGCGTATAATGCATAACAATATATAATCGCAGAGCGAGAGCGTGCGCGCACGTTTATCCCGTGCGCGTTTGGTTTGTGCGTATGTGTGCGTGTGCGTCTGTGTGCGACAGCTGTGCGCGAGTGCATCGAAATACTCATCCGTGAAGCGTGGAATAAGGAGGGCAAAAAGAAGTTTATTGATATAGATATCACTGTTTTACCTATACGCCGGGCGTGCTTAAAGTAACGACGTGACCCGGTTTATTATCGCTATCACTCAAATCGAAAGAGGAATCGAAGACGCTGTCCTTGCGATATTAGAGGAAGGAAGGAAGGAAGAATTTCCGATCTTTTATCACTCTATCCCTTTTTCTCGCTCTTTCTCACTCTTTCTAAGCGCTCACATCAAGTTGTGAATAAACATATCATACTTAATTAATATATTGGACAAAGAGGATATCACCGTTTAATATAATATAAATATATATACAAATATATATATATATATAGGAGAAATATATATATGTATATTACAAAGAACATTATATTGAAGCTATATTGCAAAAAAAGAAGTAGCTGTTAATTAACGTTTTAATGCCGAGCGAATCGCAAGGTAGGACATATCGGTGATTGCAACGCAACGATCACGATCACGTGGTAGTGTTCTCTCGCTTTTATATTCTAATCGTAATCGGCAGTGGAGGGTCTCTCGTGATTCAATATAAGTCGAGCGTGCGTGACTTGGCGCTTATTGATCGTCATATTGTTTCCGCTTTCTATCCGATCATGGCGAGATGAGAAAAATGTCGATTGGAGTTTCAGGGTTTCGGAGAAAATTTCGAGAAAGGATATCTCTCCGGATGAAATTCAGTGGGGAGAATCAACAGCGACACCGATGTCCCTTGGCTTGTTAAAATTGGAGGAATGTGCAATGGTATAATTTTCCAATTTCAAGGAACTCCAGGGTCCAAAAAGAGAAAATAAAAGAAAAGAAGTAAGGAGGGAAAAGGCTAAGAAAGAAAGAAAAGAAAAAAAGCAATTCCTTAAACATTAATTTTTTATTGTATCACTGGCTTGGTGCAAATTAAAAATGAGAGATATGAATTAAAAAACGTTAAACGGATAAAACATTATAAATATTATCACTCTCATCCGAGAGATCGACATTTTTCTCCGGTTACGTCACGGTCGTACTCTTCAAAATTTCTAGTCCCACGAAAATTATTCGCCGAGGTAGCAACCGTGAATTGAAGAGGTGTTCTGGCGAGCGTTGCTGGAGTATATAATTAAACGGCCAAATACATCATAGTAATAATATAGCGTAATATTGTATTATTATATGATAAAAGCAAGATAATTCTCTATCTGTCTCTGTCTCTTAGCGACGACGCCGGTCAATCGTCCTTCGTCGTCGTCCTTGCGTAGCGCCGATAGTGTTCCTTCGTGTTCTTGCCGGTTGTCCGCGCGCGAATCGATGATGTTCCACTTTTTTAGGGACGTGTCCAGGTCCTTTCACCCTGACTTCGCCCAGATCTTTCGCTCCGCTCGCCGGCGATCCTTCGTTCTTCGACTTCTCGTAGCGTGAACGCGACGATTGGCCGGTACGGTAATAAAGAAAGAAACACACGACGTAAGAAAACGAAACGATAATCGGGTTGGTGTATTTTGAACCTCGATATAATGCGGAAAGGACCGAATAAAAGCCGGGGTCGCAGACGTTGATGCGTTAAATATTCATGTTCCAATGTATAGAGAGACTGAGTTTATCGTCGAACGCGGGATCCAGAGTGAAATCATTGTAGAAACAGTCATCAACGTACGCATACTTTCCACCAGGATCTGCAGCCTGGTTCTTATCGAACCTTCTCCTATTATCATTTCATGTCGAAGAGCCTCTTCATTTTCTCCTATTCTTTTCAACTCACTAAACCGGCTTGAAGGGACGGTTTGTTTCTTCTCTTTCTTCGCCACATCCCCAATTTTCTCTTTTTCCTTTCATGTTTCGACCGAGACGCAAGGTTCATCCAATTTAGTCCTCTCTTCTCCTTTAGCCCGCTCTCCTTCCACCCCCACCTGGACTCTCCTAATTTGATCTTTCGCTTTGTCTCTTTTTAGGTTTCGAGATTCGAGATTTCGGTCATGGTGCTATAGTATCTGTATATATACTTATACAAATTGTTGGTATAATCAATATCGTTACGATTCATATTATTGCGGTTAAAATCCGATTATTATCGCTGTGCTCCTCCCACTGCTATTATCATTATCATCGATATGTTTATTATCATTACTGCTACCATCATTATTATAACTATTATTACGATTATAATTATTATTGATAAAAATATTATTGCTATATTAAATGTACTTATTAGTGATTATAATCTATATCGACGTTATATATCGTCAGCGGCGCTATTTAAGTCGAGGAAAGGCAAACGCTAGAATGATAAGACGGTCCAAACGGTTTTTCGAAATACTTCTATGTATTCCGCCCGCAGTTGCTAAGACTACATACATAATAATCGCTCTTCGGTTTAATATAGATTCCCGATTACATGCGCGCACATACCCGTTCTCTTCGATATACATCAAAAGCAACGACATATGTACATTCAGAAATATACAGAACGGCCACAAATTCGTATAAACAAAAGTCCGTCAACATATGCCAATTTCTTCGTGAATTTATTCTCGTCATCAATTCGAGTTTATCAGTTGAATTTTATTCTATTTTTGACTTACAAGTATGTCAATAATATTAAATATTTTGCGAAATAAGATTCTATTTAATTGCGTTCATTTAAAATTTTTTTTTTAATTAACTTAAAAATGAGACGTTATAATCTAAAAAACTCAGATTTGCCAAAAGTTATATATTTTTAAATACTCTAACATTTTTGTTAAGAAGAGATTAATTTTAAATTGATTTTTAAAAAAATTTATAATGTTGAGCATTTGTACGAATTTGCGTCTATCATGTATACGTCCAAAGGCGCTTGACGAAAAAAGTTAACAAATCGCGAAGGGACTTTATCCTCATATAAAATTCGTCTATATTCGCAGATTCCTTAATTTATAAAAAATTGAAAATTTGAAAAAAATTAATTACTCGATTCGAATACTCAAAATATATGTTACCAAATGTTTAACTTATACTCTATCAAGCGGCTTGGACATATGTCAACAGTGGTCAACGTATAAATAGTGAATACTATATTCACCTGAATTAAAAATATTTTATATTTTTCAATGAAAATTTTCAAAAATTTATCTCACTGTTGTTAAAATCAATATCGCTCAGTTTAAAAGAGAATACATATCAATATGTATTAATCTTCGCATTATTAAGGCACTCCGTGAGATAAGATAATACATAAATAAATCTTATATCTTTTCACGCGAAGAAACGATGGGCCGAATTGTAATAAATGTTTGTTCCTATTTACATGCTCGCCACTGTACGTGCATATTCAAAGTACCCCCAGTCATCGTGCACTTTCTCGCGACTTTAGATTTGGCAAAAGTTCTGTCTGGCTAATTAATTTTCAAATTAATTTTATATCAAAGTAAAGTCCACTTGGTAATTATATCAAAAATGAAATATTGTTTGCAAATCTGCAAATCGATTCGCGAAGAATAGAAAGAAATTTCAATTTCATTATGTCTGAAACTTATTAATTTTTAATTTTTTAATTTTATCTTGAGGTTTTTGAGATAGTTTTCTCGAAGTACAACGTCTGACATTTGCAGTTGAGAGAAAATGCGCGACGCACGAAATACCATGTACACATATACATTATTAACGAAGATGAAGACGATGGCGACGACAAGGATAATGATAACGGTGGGCGATATCGGCGTGCCAAGGGAGGCGGGAATTATTCTTAAAAGAATATATATATATATATATTACATATATGTATAAAATATAATATAAACGAAGATATAAAACGATATTAAGGGTAACTACGACAAAAAATGACTGCTCTATACTGCTAAAGTACAAATGTTTTCATTTAGTTGTTTTATAAGACGATATCGATCTGTTAGGGCTCGCGTTTATATCTCGCATTTAACGCTAAACACGACTGTCGCGGGTGGTTTTTATTTGTCTCATAATAAAAGTTGCGCATAGAATGTTATATGAGATTAAGAATTTAAATGACTGCATACAGAATGTTAAATATGAGATACAAACGCGGGTATAAGTTTATAGCGCGTCGGCTTGGGCACACATACATATAGTCCGGCGCGTGTATATATATCTGTATTTATTTGTTAATCTCTAAACGTGTGGCTTGTTAAAGCCACGCGTGTATATTCATACAGGATATCACAGAAATCGCAGTCTTTCCGTCAGCCGCAGTATTTTCTATTAGATCTTGGAGCAGATCGTTTTTTTGTACTTTTTGCAACATCATAATTTTTCGAGCTCTGATTATAGTAAACTATCAAATTCAGATACATAGAATGTTTGTCTGAAATGATAATTAAAATTTCAATATCATCTATTTCAAGTTTAATTTGCGTTTTGCAAATTTAACTTTTTGATTGGAATTCAATAATTTTATGGGCTTATTTTTTTATTTGAGGGGAAAATCAGGCTCCAAATTTAGTCGAATACTCGGAAGAAGGCAAGTCCTACACACTTTTTTTGGATATCCTGTATGTATAAAGCATGCATTCATACGCACACATACACGCATATCACATAACATATTCTTCTACTGCTATATTCAAACGCATGACGTGCATCCTCTCCATTTCGTCCATCTCGCGAAACATAAGATAATAATGTTCGATTTTTTTGTCTCGTCGACAATCGTGGTAGCGTCACGCAGCGACATTCCAGCTGAATGAACAGATTTTTACTTAGAGTTTATAAAGAAATACAGAGTAATTCAAATCTACGTTGCGTATTATGGAAGAAAAACAAGATATTGACTAACATCTGAAAATACATTATTAACGAAATGTAATTTAATAGAGTAACTGATGATGTCTATATGTTATATAAATGTTTTTATATTTTATTTTCTGTGATCTGAGCACAGAGAATATTATAGCTTCTTAAAATATTAGACAATCAAAGTTGTTTTGAGAAAACAACAATTTCACAAAATTGTACAAATTTTAAGAATATATTTATAAAAAGTGGAAGTGTTAATGTAATAATTTCTTAATTTTGAATTACAAATTGAAAGATAAAAGGTCTTTTATATTTTTTGCCCAATAATACATTTATAGCATACATTCTTCAGATGATGACTAAAAAAAAAGGAAAGACGGACATTCATAAAATGCCTCGGCTATTATCTTATTAAAAAAATAGAATATCTCTCAAAGTCAGCGGCATATGTTTGAATCACTCTGTACGGTCGTAAGTCGTTTATTGACGAAATTACAGCATATAATTAATTTTCGCTATTTCCGTTAGAGATATTTATCGAACGACCACCGTGTATGTGTTTGTATGTGTATGTGATTTCTTTCGAGTGTGCATGTGTCGTGTGTGTGTGCGTGGACGCGTGTATGTGTGTGCGTGTGTGTGTGTGTATGTGTGTGTGTCGCCAATTTTAATATTCCACTTATAACAACATTTCAGAAATAATAACATGCTTGCGGCGTAACTTGTCATTATAAAATACGGACTTTTTTCTCTCCGTACCAGAGATCTGGCGAGCGAGTGCTGTAGAAACGATTAGATTTAAATTCGTTGATTTGTATTATATCTGTAAGTGAAGAGTTTATCGATTTATTGTCTTTCTCGCCCTCTCGTTAGGATTGCTCGTTATTAATCTTGTCTCGTTATAATACAGCATTATAAGGTAAATGTAGCGAAGGTAACATTCGTCAGTTTTCCAAAGGTGTTGGAACGACCGCAGAATCGTTTATGTGGAATCCCTCACGTCGTTCTTCTCATCATCATCATCATCATCATCCGCTTTCTTCTCCCCGTTATCTAAACCGTCAATCGATCGACACCGTAAGATATTTAGACTCTCTCTTGTTAAAACCGTTCGATTACCTACAAATACACGAGAAAACTTGTGCCAATTACAAGACTAATCATTAATACGTACTAATTCATAGAGAACGAGAGGGAAGCGACGACGATCCACGAAATCGAAGAGCTTAGTTCTGAGAGCTCAAGTATCAAGTTAAAAGAAAAACAAAGATTATATGCATAGCAAAGCTATGTAATGCATAATTTGTTTTTAACGCGCATTTAAAACCGCTTAGAGGTAAGTTCTTCGATTGCAATAACCGGCGGCGATTCTACTTAAGTGATCGCACATATCGAAATACATATATACTTTTTAAGGCTGTATCAATGTTTAATCGTCCATAGGATCCGGGATCCTTACGGACGTGTGTAAACTAATACAAATTTTGCCTCCGAGAGGATAGTGTAGCATGGCAATAAAAAAAATGCGATCGTATGCTTTCTTCAAGCGTATCTCTCTTTCTCTCTCTCTCTGTTTTACATATGTCGAAAAATTAGAATTCACACTTCTCTCTCTCTCTCTCTCTCTTTCTCTCTTTCTCTGTCATTACAAAAAATCTGATAACATTTTTAAATGCAGCGTAAGAAAAAATGCGCAGAAAAGAGAAAAAATATTACATATAATAAAGATTATGTTTACTAGTGTTATTATCGCGTGTTTTTCTAGTCCGCGAAAGATTTGTGATATATGTTTCAAAAGAAAAAAAAAAGATGTATAAGAGAAATTATTTATTGTTACAGCCGATCCTCGCGATCGACGTGCCGCAATGCATTTCGTTGTGAAATTGAAGCGTACCTTGAATGCGTTATATCCTTTCGACGTGTATCATGAGTGAACTGTGATTTACACTGAAACTTCATATCGAATTATTAAACGGATCCGACGGAGAGAGCCCGTGGCCCGTGAAGGCGGCATCGATATCTGGCTCTCCGTATCAATCTGAAAAAACGTACGGGTTTCTTGTAATGCCCATTGCGAACGTTACATATGGTGGTAATGAATGTTACGCTATCTCGCTACAATACTTACGCATCGAAAACCGTTAACGATTTAGCTATTAAAAGATTTTACGACTCGTGCTCTTCGATATTTGGATATGTGTCTATGTAAGATATAGGCATGTGCACCTCCGATTCTCCTCTCCGCAGAGATTAGGGGGAAGACCCTCCGATAAAACTTAGAAAGTATAAAATAATATATACAGATGTACACACGACGAGATGAAAGACACACGCGCATACACATACACCACGGAGACATACACATACATACGTACCACGCTTCTTTTATATTATATGATGATAACGCGTTAAATATATTTCATTGTTATGAGTTTACGACAAGCTCTAGGTAAGAATTACGAATCCGCATCTCTTTCTCTATCTCTCTCTCTCTTTTTGTTTCTACCATTAAGTTTACCATTATCATATATATATTTGAATAATATATATTGTATTATCACAATCTTTTTACACACATCCTTTCATCCTCTGCCAATTCATCTTCCTTTCTCGCTCTCTTACTATATATATATATATATATATATATATAAATATATATATCTCTCTCTTTCTTTCTCGCAGTACTCCTTTCTCATCCAAAATGTGCATCATCCCTTTAAAAAAAGGTGTACTTTTTCATATAAAAGGCATTGCCAAAATAAATATGGGGTTGGAAGATTTAAAGTGGAAAATTTACTTCGCTTTTCATACCTCCGTCTAATCTCGGAACATCCAAATGTTTTCCCTTCATTCTTGTTCCAACAATCGCACTCTGCTCATCACCCAGGAAAAAAATAAATCGAGCTGGACTGCAAGATACCTTTCGTTTAATATTTCTTAAGATTTATACACACAAGAGAGTCCGTTCATATAATTAATATAAATAGTTAAAATTTGTTAAAAAGAGTCCACCTGGTTAATTCTATTCACACAGATATGTATGTACATGTACGTATGCATGAGATACATATTCCATATATGTACTTGGATTTGCAGCGTACTAAAAAATTGAACTATATTCTTATTAAAGTATTACGGCGCTCACACTTTCTTTCACGGCTAAATCTTGTGAATTTATGACATTTCAGTTTCTAATTCTTTTAAGTATGGTAATAGATCGCCAAGCGCGTCTATGTAGTAATTCGGTACGAGGTCCCGTTCCTCCTGTCGCTCGGACTGCTTCCACCTTTCGACGTCCGACAAAGCGGTCACTCCCGTCAGGACTAACAGAGTCGTAAAGCCGCAATGAGTGCCAAAGAGTATGTCGGTGTTACACCGATCTCCGATCATTAAGGTACGCTGGGGATCGACGTTAGATCGTTGCATCAACATCTTGGCCATGTACTCGTCCGGTTTACCCATAATCACCGCTTTCCTCTCGGAGCAGCTCTCTATACATCTGACCAGGCTCCCCGTACCTGCGTCGAAAAGTCGCAGATTTTCAACAGTGACAACATGAATGACATATCTCAATACTCACCAGGTATCACGACGTCATTCGAAACTGGGAACCTCTCGTCTGTGTTAGTACCGATGAAATGTACCGCGGCGTCGTTCAGATACGTAGCCGCCTTAACCATTTTAGGGTAGCTGAAGTGCTCGTCGAAGCCGACTATAACCGCGGCCACCTCGGGATCCTTCTCGAAAACGGAATACGGGACAGTCTGCTTAATCGGGTCCGGCCCTATTCCGCAGTACGAGATGCCAGCCTGCTCCAATTCCTTCGCGATCGCTGCGGACAGAAGAGAAATCGATATCAGTATTGCGTAGTACACGTTTTATGATGATGACGATGACTTGTGGAACGGAGGCTTCACCTTCAGAGCCAATAACATAGACCTTCTTGCGAAAGTCCACGCTCTGCAGATAACACGCTGAGAGATGAGCGGTGCACAGGATGTCGTCCTTGGTCACCTCAAACTTGAGTGCCCGGCACTTCTCCACCAGATCGTCGCGGGTCTTGGTGCTGTTGTTGGTCACGTAGAAGACCCGCTTGCCGAGCCTGCGGAACAGGTTGACGACGTCCGCGGAGTGCGGCAGGGGCGTCATGTGCATCCATAGCACGCCTGAAAGAGAGACCTGAAGAATCAACGTCGCACCGACCGTGCCTGGATGCCAACCCTCGCCTCACCGTCGCAGTCCGTCAGCACGGTGTCGAACGAGTTCAGGAAGCTCCGGACGTTCGGACGTGAGAGCGCCTTCACGTTTACCGCGGACATTATCACCTACAACAGCGACGACATGTATCACGGGCGCCGAGGGCGACGGGGACGGATATATACCCGGGTTATCGCCATCGGGGGACCTTCGGGGACCTTCTATCTTATTATCGGATGATAATTCGGATAACGTTCCGGTATTTACCAGTATCTGCGCGCGTGCCAAACGCCGCCGCTCAATGACGGCACGGTTCTGACGGATCAGCTGAGAGATCGCACTGCCACTGCGGGAAAAAAAGAATCGGAGCTGCGCGGGCTGCGCGCCACGCATTCGACGCGTGACTCATCTGCGATTTTTAATCCTTCGTTGCGCGCGTTAGGATTTCAGACATGAATAATCTAGTGGATTATAAGAAACATCCATATATTAATTATTCATAAAAGATCATAAAAAAGTAAAGATTTTTTCAAATTAATGTTTTATCTTATAATTATATGCGATATCTATATACATATATATTTCTTCGTTAAACGTTTAGAGAAAGTAATATTTTGCGTAATACAGTCCGATGCACTTTTGAACATCTTCGACCTCGGGCTTGCATTTCTCACAAAGTCAAAGTCAGATATACGATTTTGATTCCATTTAATTCTACAATGTATGCAATTTTTTTCTGAATATATAGTATTAAAGAGGACAGTTCTGTTTCCTGCCACAAAAGCACTCTGGATTTATCGAAAAAAAGGTATATACACAATATAATATAACATTAAAATAGAATTTATCTTGCTATATTTGAAAAAGTTTTGGGAAAGTTTTAATTACAGCCGTTTTTAAATACAATTTTTTCCCACATGCATTTAAAAAACTTTACTTTCTTCCATTTTTATTAATTATTTAATTATTAAATTATGTTATAACAATTAATTATAATATTTATAACATTTACAATATACAATTAATAATATACAATATACAATAATTACAATATACAATTAATATGTTATTAAAACATATACAATTAATAATAATAATTATAATAATTTACATCATATAGTTAAAAATTCATGAAATTAGAAGTTGTGATCGAATTGTACGCTGATCGAAGATAACGCATGTTAATATACAGTTTGAGAATTCCAGGGGTGCGTTCCAAAATTCAACCTTGGTTACCATAATCTATAATGTGCGTGACATAAACTATCGCATTATGGGCCTGCTGTCCCTCGCGAGGGAAAATGGATGGCGTGTGTACGTTTAAATTTGAAAATATCGCTCGTTAAATTGATCCGTGACGTCGTAGACGTAATTCGAAGAGAAAAACGCAGGAACGTTTGAAGCTCACGAATCGACGCTCCTATTGCTACATTATCACGCTTATTGTAGCTTCTTTCTCTGCTTTTAGTTCTCTACAGTGAAATTTTTGACGCGCAATTTTCTGTTATAAACAGAAAACATAACCTCACGGGACTAATGCCTTCTGATGGCCAAACATGAGGTATGTATACATATCCCCCAACGTGAAAGTTCAAAAGACATTTCTCTTGTCAGTCTAAATATCGTCTCAGTTTCTAATTAAGTATAACTGCGTTAACTGCGAGTCCACGAACTGTACTTTGAATTTGTTGCCGTAGACCACGTTCGGATCACTGGAGGCAGACGAACGATTCAACAAGTTGCAACGCTCCCTGAAACTAGCCACGCTGAAGGAGGAACATGGGAAAGTCGCGCACGACGAGAAGACGTCGTCCTTGATAACTTGGCCCAGCGTCTCCAGCATTAATGTAGACACCTTGAGTTCCAACAGCGTCACTTCGTCGATGCACAGTCCGAGTGAGATCTTGGGCCTCAGCAGCAACCTGAGGGACGTCCTGTTAAAGAAAAAGAGCTACTACATCAAGCAAAAAGGAATGACCACCTCCAGCGTCAAGGAGTATCATGCCCAGCAGGATAATCACGTCGATCGGTTTACCATGCCGCCCCCAGCGAGCAGTATGGTTTATCGCGCGTCTAAGGAACCGCAGGATCGAGTTCGCGCGTCGTCCAATTGCGAGAAGGCAGCGACTTTGCTTAACAGGACTATACAATCTTCTGCACAGAATACATCTTCCTTGAAGAACACCCCCAGCTGGATATCTATTAGTACGAGCGCTGACAAGAAATATTCGAATATTCCTGTCACACCGTCGATTTCTACCAAGATTACTAGGGAATTTTCGAAATGGAAAGTTATGTTAAATGACCAACACGAGTTGATAATTAAAGGGACGTTAGAATGGTGAGTGCAAAAATGCCACACTTATTAACATTCTTTCAAGCGCTGACATTGATTACTTGTGATGTCTTTGTCAACAGTGGAAGAATTGCACGCAGCAAACCAATTAGCAAAAGATATTCCGCGAATTGCGTTGAATCCAAGTTCCAGCACAGATACGTTCTCGAAGGGAATATTGTCGACAACAGTAATGGTAATGATTTGTATAAAATTTTTGTTTCATTAAAATGACATATTAATAACTTGTATAATTTACGCAGGATTACCGGATTACATTTGTGGGAAATTTTATAACGGCTTTCCTGACGATTGGAAGAATGTTCATCAAATATGGAAGACATATGTTAGTAAAGGATATCCAGTGACGTTTCGTTGGCCTACCCCGATTACTGACAGCGATGATGATTTGAAGAGCGAATTGACGGACTTAACTTATGCATCTGTGAAAAATAACGATTCAGCTTCTGCAAAGGAATCGTGTAATCTTCAGTGCACTAAGACTAAAAATCTGAACAATGTATCTGAAGAAAAAGAAAAATATCACTCTACTCGTAGTTTACAAATTTCTAAGAAAAATAATTCGTTTGTAAAGCCTATTTCCGACTTGGAAGAGAATGTAATTCCTGTCGTGCAAACAAGAAACCCGCTACGTGATGAGGATAATAAACAAAATGTCAATCCGGATATAAATCCACCGTCCGGTTCCAAGAAAGTCAGTAAATTAAATGACATTCTTCAGGAGGATAAACTGAAGATCATTATCAACAATTTGGTGGACAAAAATTGCTCTCAAAAATATATCGATAAAGTTATTGAGATGTTTGATTGTTTGAATTATGTAGTGTCTTACAGATCGGGATCGGAATGCAATGATTCGATGATCGCTGCGAGTTACAAAACAACCAATGACTCGGCAGCGGTATCACTGCAACGGAGTGACTTATTGTGTGATGATAATCGTGGGAACGCTAATAAACTGACAGACTTGAAAAATTATGGGCACTCCACCGATCTGGGATATGGAAGCATAAAAAATGATTTTAATGCTATGCAACTGTCGAACACAGTTAAATCGGGACACGATGACGATTCAGCTAAATCAGAAAGCGAAACTTACGCGGGCATACCTAAAATATCAATAGAACGAGTTTTAAAAGTTAGAGAAACATCCAGAAATGCATACAAACGTAAAGTGAAGGAGAAAACGGTTTATCCGATCGCTCCGAAGCATGCCTCATCGAATCTGCCGTGCAACACAGAACCAGAAGTTGAATTCGAGTCTGTTTATGCGAATCCAGTCACTGACACTAAGAAATATTCATTTTCCGCGGATTCTTGCATTAGTATCACGGAGGACGAAGTGGAAATAACTCACGACACGAGGAAGTGTCGCGGGGCGGTAGATATTACTCAAAGACCACAAGAAATGACGTTTTCCAGTCACCGAGAGACACAGAGGAATAATTTGAATGTGTACGGGGGAGGCAAGTCTGCGACGCATGTGCAGGATGATGCTGAGGCACAAAAAGTTAACTTGAATGTTTTTACAAAGGAACAGAAAGTTCACAGGAATATTCAAGAGAACGCGCGTCCGCAGTTCGTTGCGGATGTTGACTACACCAGTTCTGAAGTCGACGTTACGACCGTGAGCACGAATACGCGAAAAACAGGCAGAAGTACGATAGCATCGCATGCTAAGATGGACCAGGCTATTGTGATAAGTAATGAAAGTAATAGCGACTTTCCTGAGAAGCCCTGCGTCGCCCCGGATTTACATAGAGAACTTATCGAACCAACGGAAATCAACGCGATAAAAAAATCCAAACCGACCATAATTAGTTCGAAGCCGGTGAATTTGAATTTAAAAATATGTAGTATAGACTCGAAGGCAAGACAGCCACATGATTCCAAGATAATCTTGAAGAACGGGGATAAGCAGAACACAAATGTTCGGTCGTTGGAGGAATCTGATAAGAGGTCCATGTTGAAGACGTCAGTCGTTGCAAAATCTGCGATTAATGATTCTCATTCGAAGACAACAACAGTGGAAACGGTTAACAATAAAAGAGAGATTCATCCGATAACAAATAACAAAAATGAAGATAATATAAATCCCACTAATTCGAATCCAACAAATGCGCAACCTAAAAGCAGCAAACTCCGAGTTGAAAGAAATCCCAAAGTGCTAACCGCGTGGACACCAAATGTAGTATATGACGCGAAATCTGAATTAGGTTTAGTTTTTCAAGGAAAATTACTCAAGTAAGTTCTTCTAGATAATATGATTAATCACGAGATAATCATATAAATTATATAATTAACAAATATTGTTTTTTCTGCTTATAGCGAAGCTGGTTACGTTATGCACAGGAACTTTACGACGGACATTGTCGTGAGGCGAATATCAGCGTCGCTAATCGAAACGAAAAATCACGAATTCTATGAACTTCTCGGACATTTAAATGACAACAACCACAGTAAAGTATCCGAAATCCAGCATTAATTGTACGTTGATAATTATTTATCAATTAAAATTCTCGTCGTTGTATTTAGCTATTCCCAAAGAACTTGCGAGACAATGTCGTTATGGATGTCCTGCGAAGATCGAACAATTTTGTCTGACTTGGGAAACGTTGCAACACGGTAAGTTTATTAAAATATATGCTACTTTTAATAATCAATAAATATATTAAATAATATATTAAATAATAAATTACTTGTGTTCTTTTATAATCATTTTCATTTCCCAGATAAAGCTCAAGAAATCAAAGAAAAATTTCATGATACGACGGTGGAGTTATTAAATACACGTGTTAGTTCAAGAGGCCGTCATATCTTACGTCCGTTATGTTACTGGGAAGGTAAATGGTTTAATAATAAAAATGTGAAAAAATAAAAATAGATGAAAGTTTTTAACAGAATAAATGAATAGCTCAGAATCGCTATCTTTTTACTGTCATACAGGTGAACGTATAACTACAAAAAATAACAATCCAGTCTATAGTCCGGGCAATTCGCAGGAATCATTGTTACGTTCGCTGCCTAATAATTCAAAAGTTCAGAAAGAGTCTATGGTAAAAATTATAATTACATAAGTATTGCTTTTACAACACTCACAATAAATGTACATATTTTTTTTTATAAAATGTAGGATATTGAAAAAAGAAAGAAATTAAAAGTGAATTCACCAAAGAAGCAAAATGTAAATGAGCAAATATTGTTGCCTGAATCGTGTAAAACTTCTGATACAAATAAAAATCACGTAAGTTTGTAAATTTATATTTTTGCAAAATATAAATTTATCAAGATTTATAGATTATGTACAGTCTTTTAATTTGAACAATCATTATTGAAAAGGTTCAAGATTCTAAAACTGCAAGTAATGTAAAAAGATCCAATAATTTGAAGAAATCTCGGAAATCCGTCAACAACAGACGACTAGTGCAAAAGTTGACGTTCTCCAGTTCCAGCGAAGAGGAGGAAGAAGTATCTCTGCGAAAGGTAAGTTGAAATTTAAAGAAACCGATGTGATTTTTCTCATCAAGCGAGAAATTATATTTTATCTTTTTTATGCAGCGTATGCGAAATTCTCAAACAAATGAAAATCCAGATCCAAAAGCATCATCACAGTATGCTATGACATTAAGGAAGCGGCAAAAGACAGAAAAATCTTCGAATAGAATTTTACCTAAACGTGCAGCCAAGTAATTTTTATATCTTCATTTAATGCATTTTTTGTTTGAACAATGATGACAATACATGATTTGTTGTAATCAATGTTATTTATTCAGGCATTACGCAGATTACTACTCACCAACAAAGAGAAACCAAGAAATGACATATACTTATTATAAAAATATGCCGCAATCAAAGGACTTCCTATCAGAAAACGAAGTATCATCTATATAATTTCAAATTTCATATAAACATTATTTTGTATATCGATGACAAATATGCGAATATTGTATTTAAAAAAAATATAGTTTATGTATTTTTTATTATATATTTATATATTGTCCCATCTTATTAATGCTAAATGTTCTATGTTCTTGTAAATTATGTGGGAAAGAAACTATAACATTTTCTTTCCTCAATAATCTTTTATATGTACAAAAATCATAAAATCTACAGTTTCTGTTCGTTTGTGACAATATAATACGAAAGTGCCATTACCTTTTACTAAAATATGAGAAATATAATACTGAAAAAATTTTCTTGGACTGGGATGAATATTTTTAAAACGAAGAAATAAAAAAAGCCAAGGGATTATAAAAATACAACACTTAGAATATATTGCTTTCATGTTTAATATTATCATTTAACAACTGTATAAATTGTATGTATGAAATAGCGGCCATTTTCTAAGTCATACAAGAAACATACATAATTCATTGGTGCATACCTAAATAAAAGTTATATTCGATACAAATACATAAAAATAATCGTCTTTGCTTCTGCTTTTATACAAGGAAATTTACTCGCAAGTAATTGGATGCAAGCTATTTAGCGATTTCAAGTACATGCGACAATACCTTGAACGTTTTAAATATTTTGCAGATATTTTTTTATATAGACTATTTGAGTATATAATGTACAGATTTCTATAGAATACCTAGATCGCTAACATGCTAGAATCAAGATAAATCAGTCCGAGGCAAGTTTTTCAATCATTTCGTAAATCCATAATATCCTAATACTGATGCTTAGATAGCATTAACGATGATTTTAAGTTCCAGCCATTTCTCCTGAGACTGTTTAAGCTTACTTTCACTCTTCAGAAATAGCAGTTCAGGTATTTAGGTATAAAAGTCTGTAGTAAACAATGTAACGCTCATTTTCAAGAGAGGTTGTACCACTGCTGATAATTAAATCAATCAGTTCTTTATATTACAACCATAACGGCACCAATGAAAAATGTAAAATATATTTTTGAGCAATCATTCAATTACAATCATCTTATTAATGCTATCTTGTCGATATATCAGTAAGAAAATATAACTTTAAGTTGACTCTAGTTTTTAATATCCTTCTCTTGTAACTGATAAATAAAGAGCTTTCAAAATTATTACAATGTAGTACAATTTTAATAAATTATACTTTTTATAAATTACTCTTCATTGATGCCATTAGTTTACAGGAAAATGAAGATTGCAAAGTGTATTCGTGTTCATCGCTCTCATAAGGATTTCTATATAAATTTTATTATATACATAGGAAGAAATTGCGAAGTTAGTTAAAATAAATAAATTACATTACAACACCGTAGTTTACAATAGCCAATCGACGAACCCTCTCTTGATCGTAAACGAAACCTCACGTGCAAGAAAGTGGAAGAATTTACTACGCATGTTGCATGCCTGCAACGATCAGTGATCGGTTCAATTCGCTAGCAATCGATGAATGTCTCAGAATGAAACTGACACCCGTCATCGAGGACTTTTACGCGTACTCTTACTATTTATACATAGCATGATATGACGTAACTAACAAATATAATCAGCTATGCACAATCCCGTTAGCTTTCGTCGTA
This sequence comes from Tetramorium simillimum, assembly GCA_011636635.1. Lineage (NCBI taxonomy): Eukaryota > Metazoa > Arthropoda > Insecta > Hymenoptera > Formicidae > Tetramorium > Tetramorium simillimum. The sequence continues at coordinate 31,754 of VBVQ01000712.1, read as the reverse complement.
CAAAGGAGTACCATCTCCGCTGAGAGACATACTCCGTGGACTAGAATTCGTATGTGGAGTGCCCCGTGGAGATTTATACGACGGAGTACGCGTAGACGAGGGTCTGCTTCTTCCGGAGGGCGTTGTTCTGCCGGCCGACTCGTCATAGCTACGCGGAGTTTTCCTGGATTCTTCATATCTGGGCGTCGATCCGCTGAAAACACATTTAACCATTGATGACAATCAAACAGAGAACATTAACATTTTAAATACTATATTAACGATTTTGATTGAAAAACGTGATCGTTATTTAATACATATTTATTTATTGTTAGACTTACGAGACTCGTGGAACGGTTTTTAAACGTGCCCATGCCTCGGCGGCCTTCTTCCAATCCGTCGGATCGCCGGAAGGAGTAGACAGAGGTGGTGTAGGTCTATGCGATTGAGCGGACCTGTGATGGCCGGGCGTCATCGAGGGCGGTGGCGGATGCACGAAGGGCCCTTGATGATGGCTAGGGGTTTGTTGGCCGTATCTGGGAGTAGGCTGGCCATGATGCGGTGTATGATGAGGAGTCTGATACGGGGTCATAAAAGGAGTTTGACCAGACGGCGTATACGGTGTGTTGGGATACGTATGGACTCCGCCGTAGCCGGTAGCACTAGCCGCCCCGGGGGTGTGTGGCGGATAATGATGCGGCGTCTGATTTGCCACTTGAGTCAGCGAGTGCAACATGTGATGTGGAAGGTTCTGTGCAACTCGCTGTATAGCTTCTTGATTCATTCCTGAAACAAAATAATACATTTATATTTAGTGTGCTTCTCTTTATATTTTATTTTATTTCAACAGTCACAAAATAACTGATAATTTTTCAGAATAATTTTTCTTAAAATTAAATATTTTTTTCTAATAAAATATATTCTTTAACTTATGATTATACGATGATTTCAGGAATTACTCTTGCATAAGAATTCTGTTGGATGGACAATGGATCGCAGTAGTGATACTTACCGCTGACTGTTCCTGGCGTAGTAGTATAAGGTGTCCTAGAAGTCATCGCGCCGCGCGGTGTGCTTGGAGTGGATTGTCCAGGAACGGGATCTCTGAAATGTTCTTTGAACCAGCGTAATAGATCGCTCACTCTGCCGAACATTTGCGCTCTAAACCTAAAGCCCTCGGATGTCACTGTAACGTACTCGTGGCGGCAGCGCGTACGTGGCAAATACGAGAGTAGGAACTTTCCAGGATAGGTCTATGAAAGAAGAATTAACGAAATTATTTTTAAATTAAATGAAAAAGAAAAATGCTGCGCTACGTGCTAGTTAAAAATTAACTATGCGGTTTACTTACTTTAGCTGCCGATATAATATAAGGAATTCCACCAGGATTCTCCTTCTTTTGTTCCTTCAGAATCTCTTCCGCTTTGTCTTTAATTCCCTCCACAGTAGGCTTGTAATATTTGAAGTCAAGTAATTCAGAGGCGTAAGCGGCCATAGGATTCACATGTCGAGCGATGATTTCATCCAGATCCTCGAACTCTTCGTTGCCGATCCATAGGCTCTGTCCCAATGAAAAAGCGTTCTCCTTGCCCTCTTCGCGAACGTCGATATGTTGTAGAATGTCATCGGTGACCTTCCACGTTACTGTCAAGTGATCGGCACCTTTGCTGCTCGGTCTCACTATTGCTTCGCCCTGCTTCATTGTCTGCATTAGTTTTACAGTCTCGGCGAAACTGATATTGTGGAAGGACGGATGGACAATCACGCGTTTCACGTAGATTTGCCGCTGCTTCGCCTTCTTTGCGTCCTCTTCTACCTTTATGTCTCTTTGCTCGGCATCGGTGTCATAAAATGGATCCCGTTGCGGCCTGTGAATATAATTACAATTTATAGTAATTTACATAATATTATACAAAAGAAAATCATTAAAGTTATACATTTTAAATTCGAAAATGGTTTCTACTACTTTCACACTTTCTATTTCTTATTCATATAATTTTAAAGATAATAGCTCTATATATAAAACCTACTTAACTATTTATTTTGTATATCTACGTCATCTAACTCACCTCCATTCATGATTCTTATCAGCGAGATCGCTGCTCTTGCTGGTACATTCGACGCTGAATCGATCATACTCGATTTTAATAATCCGGCAATGAATGATCTGCCCCATGCAGACTCTCTCGCACGGATTTGCGACGTGGCGGTCTGACAGATTCTTGATGTGGATATAACCAGAGATACCATTGTCCAGTCGTAATCTGACACCGGTGGCCTTGCCCGGACAGCCGCCAGGACAATCAAAGTGATTCCACACCTCCGACAACTCAGGAAAATCATTCTTTAGGCAGAACGGACACTGCCACAGACCGGTCTCTTCGTTTCGCATCGGATTCGCCTGATCGAGCTGTTCGGGCGGTGGCTTTCGATGACTGATGCCGATTACGGTTGCCAGTACTAGTTTACCGACGTAGAAGGTTTCAGATGTCTCCTTCGTCAGAACATCGAACAGTTTGTCCGCGCTCGGCGATTGATATAGTACACGGAGATCCTTGTACCTGCTGTTCAACTCGGCCCTAATATCATAGAGAGTGACGCACTTATTGCCGAAACCCTGTCGCTCGAGTTCTTCCGCAAAAGCGTCGAGATCCAAGTCCTTGAGGCGCTCTGGCGACTCGAGGATCTCTTCCAATGCACCGGCGGGATTGGCATCCTCGTCGTCGTACTCCAGAGCGTCGACCGCCATCTTCCTGGCCCATTCGTAGGTTTCGGGATGCACGCGCGAACCATCAAGCACCTCGACGTACGCCTCGGTACTGTCGCCGAGGCTGTTGGTGTCGATTTTAATGAAGCCGGCGCAATTGATGAATACCTTCGGCCCCATGTGACATGCGGTGACCAGCTGCGTCCGGTTCTCCAACCGCTGATTTGTCTGCTTCAGCATCTTGATCAACGCCTGACCCTTTCGCGGGCCAAGGCCGCAAACAAACTGAACAAGGTTGCCGCAATATGCCTGTTGGACTGCCTTGTTCACATCTACGCCAACCTCGTTCACGCGATTGACGAACTCCAGGTAAAGATTCTCCAGTAGCTCCTCTTTGGGCAATTGATCCTGCAAATTGTGATACTTGAGGCAGAGAATCTCCTCGTCGGCGGTGCATAATTGTGAGAATTCCACCAGCGGATCCTGCATTCTCCTCGCAAGCGAGATAGCCTGACGCAGCAGCTCCGGGTAATCCCGAAACTCCGAGACACCCTTGTTACTGTTGGAGTAGATCTTCGCGAGCTCGTTGTCGCATATCTCCACCTGGATACTGGGAAACTGTTCCTCCTCTGACAGGAGAGTGATGCACGCCTTGATGTCGGCAGCAATCATCATTGCCTCCCGGGACTCGCCGGCGACCACGACCACGTGTGGTTTCTTCGTGGCTATGAAGTTCTTCAGTGCCAGGAGATCGGCCTCCTTCATCGTTTTCTCGTCCTCGCGGTAGCTGTTCTTGCGCTTCATCAAATGCGGCAGGCGCAGGTAATCCGTGCATTCGCCGTCGGCCGCGATCAAGCAAGTGAAGGCCGCCTGCGAGTAATCGGGCACGTAGGCCAGGCCCATAACGCGCAGGCCTTTGCTGGTGTCCCACTCCTCGTCCTCTTCCTCGGGAAACTCGCAGCTGTACGGCGCGTCTTTGATCCAGTTGTACATCTTGCGGCAGCACGCGCGCATCACGCACTCCTTCGACTCGGCGATCAGATTCGTGCGTAGCTCCTTCTTCAGATGCGGTATCACCATGCGATTGAGCGCAATCTCGACGCTGCCTACGCGCAACGCGTTCCAGTCCTGCACGAGCTTGCTGAACTCATCCCGGCAGTAGAGCTGTTTCATCTCGTCGACGTAGTTGCTGCTGGTGTTGCCCTCGATGGCGTCACTGAGCGTAATCGTGATGAGCTTGTCCTCTTCGGCGATCATCAGATTCAAAAACTGAACGCCCACGAGGTCGCGCACCGGTTTGTCTTTCAAGTATTTCATCGTGTAGATCGGATGGTTCTCGTCGATCTCTTTGATGCCCTTCTTCGTTGGCTTAATAGATATCTTGGCGCGTTCCATGTACATCTCGCGCACACATTTGCGCACGAGCGGCTCGCGCGCCAACTGAATCGCCACCATCAGCTGAGCAGCCTTCAGGACTTCTTCCGCGCTCTTGAATCGCGAACTGCAATACTCGGCCGCGATCGTCGTCGGCTCGGTCGGCTCCTGATCCACCTCATGACGTTGATAATTGTCGCGCAAATTCTCGGCATAATGTTCGGGTGTTAGGCCAAATTTCTTCGCCAGACCGTCCAGACCGGCCTTCCGACAAATCGAGTACGGGCCGCTTCTAACGGCTTGCTTCAGGGTCTCGTCGACCTCTTCCTCTTCAGGCACCTCTTCCTCTTCCGGCGGATCCTCTCCGTTTTCTTCCGCCTCAGCAATCTGTTGTTTGCGCCGCTGGATCCTTTCTTCGCGTCGTGCTTGCCTCTCCTTTTGTCGCACGGCCTCCTGCATCGTCGGGATCTCGTGGCTGTAATACAGCATGAAGTGATTGTAGACATCGTTGAGTTCTTCGTTTGTCTGCACGTTCTTCAGTCGCTCAATGTCGTCGTCTTTAATCACTCGCACGTTATCCGACAACGGAGCGTCCGGGTTCTTCATGATTTCATCCAATTGATAGTTGCGCATCTTCTCGAACAGCTTGAGCAGATTCTCCTTCCGCTGGCGCAACTGACACCATTTCGCGTCAAACTTGTAAACCTTCCACAGGTCATTGATATTCAGCTCGGGCAGCACGTATTCCTTCCTGTAGAAGGATATAAAAGGGACTTCAAAGTGTTGATTGCGCATGAAGTCCAAGGCTTTCTTGATCTTGCCGATAGTCTGTGGTCCTTTCCGTGCCCGTTCCTTTGCCTCAGCCTTCAAGTTGGCATCCTGAATAGAAATTGTAGGCTTGCAAAACGCCTGCTTGTAGATCCATTCTGCTTCAAGATCCAGCTCATCGGAACCTTCCGGAACTGATGTGACTGGTACGGATCGAAGCTGCATTCTTTCCGGTATATCTGTGTTACGTATCTATAATTCGAAATCAGATCTCATAAATAACAATTTGGGAAAAATATTTAATATAATTTTTTTGTGTTAAACTAAAAAATGTTCAAGATTTCTGTATCATGTTTCAAATTTAATTATTAATTTTTACGCATTTCAACGTAGGAACACAAAATTTTTTGTCTTAATTCCTTTTGATATTATAATGATTCCGAAGAGTATAGATAATGCAGAAAAATTAAATGTACTGAACAAAAAAATACTGATACATTTATCCAATGTTAATAATTAATTGTTTAACATTTCTTATGTAATACCTCATTATCCATATCGGTAAAGTGACCACGTTTCAATTCGCTGGGCTCGTAAATCTCGAAGATACTCTTTCTCGTGGTCTTTTTCTTCAGCTGCTTCTTTGGTCGTCGCGGTCGTTCGGTATCAATATCTTCATCCATATATTCATCTTCTTCTTCCTCCTCTTCTTCCTCGTAATCTTCCTCACCGTATTTACCGAATTCGTCATAATCAAAATCAACGCCAAAAATGTCCTGTGCTTCTTGCAATGCTCTAAATAAGAAAAATATATTCCTTTATATTTAAATTCCTATCTTATCTAAATAAATTTATCTTTTGCTGATAGGCAGATATACATTCATACATAAATCCATATATGAATGTAAAAACATTAAGAGACATTAAAAAAACATTAAGTAACTGATTACGTACGCATCAGAAAATATTGGCTTCTTCTTCTTTCTTTTTTCCGCGATAGGTCTACCATCATCATCAACAATGAAATCATCCGCATCAGTGTATTCACCCTCGTCACTGCCTTCCTCGAAGGTTTCCGCCTCCGGCCTATGACTTCGTTCACTTCGTCTTTCGTCCTCCTAAGAACAACATAAAAAGATAAATATACTTCAGTTTTGCATATCGCAGACATTATGTCAGCGTTACATACCGTAATAAGATCCCTTTCCTAATATAAGTATGCATGTGTATTAACAAATACAAACATGATATATACACGTATAAATACACGTTTGTATTTTTAAATACATTTAATATATAAAATACGAACTCAACAACGCAAATTGCAAAATTAAATATTGCCATGAATCAATGTCACGTAGACTTTTTACTACTTCGCCAAAATGGACTATGTTGAATCTGACATATCTAGACTTACATCTCCGGAGCCTTCAAACAACTCATTGGCAATGGCGTCCCTTTCTTCGTCTGCTTCCTTTTCTTGTTCTTCCTCTGATTCCTCATCTTGAATCCTACGAAGACGTTTGAAACGTTTCTGTAACACAAAGTAAAATATTTCATATTGATAAATAAATATTTTCCTTACTTTAAAGGATAATTCAATATTTAGAAACATACTCTTTCAAACTTAACACCTAAATTCTCTTCAATCAAATCGTAATCTTCGTCTTCCAAGCGATCATCGAAATCCTCGTCGTCACTTTTCTTACGCTTCTTGTGATGATTAGAACCATCACTATCTTCACCCTCGCTTTCCTCTATGGGATTGTCATCTATCAAATCTTTCAGTTCCTCGCGCAACTGATCCTCGTCATCTACAAAATATATTATAAATTAAATGATATATCATCTATGTATTATTATACATAGACGACATATTAAGTAAATGTAATTAGCTAGGTACACATAAAGAGAATAAAATATACACTATATATCCATTAGCAATTTGATTGATATTAGGTGCATCCAATATCATAACTGATTCAAGCTCTTTGAGCACCACTTGCAGTTGAATATGATTGGTTGAATATGATCCGATTCTTTCGAATTGGATCCAATTAATCACATGCAGGTGCTATTTAGGTTGCGTTCCGATATTCATTGCCAGTACTGCAAATCTATAGTTTATGTCATGCATATTATAAATTTTCGGTACTGAAAGTGAATTTCTGAACGCAGCCTTAATCGTTAGTGAGCGGATATATTAGATCTACATTATTACACAAATATAATAGAGATTTAAAAGATACAAAAAAATGATAAAAATTAGCAAATTGCAAATTAAGCTCTTTGAACTTTTATTGTTATTTTTAAATCTTTTAGATAATGCTCTTGTTTAACAACTGAATTTCCATTTATTTTTACATTTCTGAATAAAAAAATTTTTATATTAGTGTAAGAAAGTCTCTTTCCAATCATGTAGTATGTGATTGCCTACATTGCCAATTATGTCTATTTCTATTCAATGCAAATTAACTTTAATCTCGGTTTAATTTACTTTCTATCTTTTTTAGTTCTAAAAATTAGAAAAAGATGAAATGTAAATTAAACAGAGATTAAAGTTAATCTGCATTGGCAGAAATGGACAATAGTCAATTTAATATAAAAATTTGATTGGTGGTCCAGGAGAAAAACATCAGTGCACAGTTGAGATGTGTGCAACCAGGACACTCTTGATTAATCTTAGGTTTGTTCGTGTTGCCTGCTCCACCATGTTCCTATTTGCCCCAACGTGCTCTAATACAGCACTAATGTATAATACAGCTTATTAGAGCACATGGGGCAAATAGGAGCATACTGGGGCATGCAACACAAACCTCTTGATACTAAATAAAAAATTCCAAACTTATCATTAATATCTTTTTATTAAATTGAATGACAAGTTGAAAAGAGAAAGAAGATAATGAAAGAAAAGAAGTGAAAGAGAATAATAGATTAAAATATAATAGATAGAAATAAAATATAATAGATAAGAATAGATTAAAATAAGAAGGGGAAAAAGAACAAATTACACATCTCCAGACTATTACATAAAAAAATTACTTTCATATATAGCAAATCAATGCCCAGTCGACACAGAGCATCAGTTACATCGCATCTATGTTATAATTTCGCACTCAACAGTGTAAATGTAGCATAACACATATTGTTACATTACATTTATATTGTTGAGTGCGAAATTATAACATAGACGCAATTTAACTGATGCTCCCTGTCGACTGGGTGCATTCTGAAAAAAAAAACCGTAGAAAAGAAAACCATTATATTTTGGAAAAATCCTATATATATGTATAACAAGAATACAAAGTCTGCTGTCAATGAATGTCCGCCGAGTGTGTCGCACGCGTAAAATGCCGCGAAAGGCTTGGCGCCATGACATTCCTACCTTCCTCCTCGTCGTCGCTCTCCTCCACGGCTTTGAGCTTCCTCAGCTTCTTCTTCTCATTCTGGTCCAGCTCCTCCTCGCCCTGCAACACATTCACACGCACGGTCAGCACCAAGTACGCCGTGTTGCGCCGTTCGGCTCGGGCTCGCTTCGTCCGCGCGACAGGGTCCCCCCCGCGCGGCGAGAAAACGGACGGAATGGACTCACCTCGCTCACGTCCGCCTCGGAGTCGAGATACTCCGCCATGCCTTGGATTCACGATGGACCCGGACCTTATCCGCAATCTCGCTTCGTCCCAGAAAATCGCACTTTGGAAGGCTCGGCTACCCAACGATATGCCTCGACATCCACCTTCTTCCGTGTTCTTTCGCAGAATGGGACCTGTGAGTAAAAGGTGCAAAGATAGATGGACGACTTCCTTCCTGCGTGGTCATCGCAGATCGTCGCAGGTGGCGTTGCGCGTAACGTCGGACGCGTCGATTGGCTGGAGGACGCTGGACATGGAAGTGTGCGTTCCTAAAACTACACAATTCCAAATACATCCGTAAAGTGAGCAAATGCGAGTAGTTTTGAGAACAACACGAGAGGAAAGAACTTTTTTTCAGATAATGCACGCGGCGGTCGCGCTCAGCCGGGATGGCTGCTCTTAAGTTTCTATCTGGATAAACCAGGCTAAACCAGAGGCTAAACTAAAGAGTTGACGAAGGATTTTGTCATTAATATTTAAACATGATATATTTCTCTTTATAGAAAAAAAAAGAGATAGAAAACCGATATGCCTACCTTATTGACAGAAAAGAACTTTGAGTGTCGGTTAGTTTTATTCTTGCAAAACTAATAGGTGTTGTAAGAGAACTTGCTCTATACATAAATTCTTTAAATGACATAATTAGAGAAGAAATGTACTCTATAATACTTTAATAATGATTCAATGTTTTATTCAGGGTGAGTTCCGTGCTAAACAAGAATGTTCAATCTTATGGAAAGATGCACATGTTTGATAATTGCAGTGAAACATGCTGGAATTCTGATGCAGTAAGTAATCAAGTTTTCTTGTATACATGGATGAATTCTTCATATTTAATGATATAATTTAATATGCTTATGGCAGGGAAGTCCACAATGGGTTCTCGTTAACTTTGAAGAAGAGTGCAGTCTCTCCAGCTTCGAGGTGGAATTTCAAGGTGGATTCGCTGGAAAGAATTGTCATATAGAGGCTGGTAGCGATAAGAAGGACCTGACGGTTGTTGAATCCTTTTATCCGGAAGATAAGAACAAGCCGCAGCGATTTAACTTGAAAAATCAGATCAGAGCCAAGGTTTTTAAATTTATATTTAATGAAAGCTATGACTTCTTTGGCAGAATCATCATATATAATTTATCGTTGTACTCTTGATATCTTATAACTTTTGTACATTATAAAAAATATATTTTTGTAGAAAAATTTTATCTTAAAACTTACTATATTACAATTTTTTCTGTTTTAAGTTGTAATACAAAGAGGAGCATTGCAGCATTTGTATATTTAATTTAATCGTATACAAATTTTTTAAGTTTAAGACGTTTATTTTAATTAAAATGATTTATTGTTTCTATATAAAATGGTTTATTCTGTGTTTGCGGTACAGTTAAATACAATATTTTATAAAAATATAAATCGCTGTTAAATACTCGATGAAAAAATGATTGCTTACAACATTAAGAGAAATTTATTTTGCAATTACTCGTTTTTCTCGAGTTTCATCTTGGATCGGTTGAGCACTGGCTGGTCGAACTAAAAAAAGAAACAAATATATTAATATCATTGGCTTGTTCTATTGCATAAGTTTCTTTTTATTATATTTTATTATATATCATTAGTCTTACGTGCGCAGGCTAGAGGCTGAAACTTTATATCATCGACAGCGAAGCCTCCGTTAGTGGCGCTTCCCTCAAGAATAAGTCGATAAGGAGTGCGTGCTTCAATCGCCACTTGTGCCGCCATCCATACCGGTCGCGGATTATTCAATCCTTTAGCAGTCAATGACCATAACTACAATAACGAAAGATTTACAACAAAAATGAACCGTATTCTGTCTCATAAAAAAAAACGTTGACTTCCTGTTATTAAAATGGAAATAAAATAGAAGATAAAAATTGCGTTTTTTATCAGAGAACTGAAAGAATATAAAGTGATATTCTGAATATAATCGTAAATATTATGTTCTGTTTTATATGTAACATTTATACCGGTTGCTCTTGTTCGGTTTCGCTCTCTCCTTCGGTTTCTTCTGCAGGCATTTTAATCACTCGCAGAGTGGTGGACTCCTCCACACCAAAAGCGGCGAACCAAAAGGTGAAACATATGAACTCTTCGTCGGGCGAGGCATTGATAACGGGCGATTGTAGCTGAACCTTCGTCGACTCCTTATTTGTCGTGAAGATGTCGAAGAATACGAAATCACCAGTCGCACCAAAGGTTCTGTCCAGTAATTGAGCAGGTCGATGGGCCAGAAATGCACGCTGCCACATCACAGCACGATCGTTGTCAGAAACAGTTATGTTCTCCCATCCACATAAATCCTTCTCGAAACTGCAATCTTCTGCGCGAGTGACTGCACTCATTGGTTTCACTGTATGTAGATGTAAGAACATAAATTTAACGCATAAAGTGAAATAAACAGATTAGAAAATAATACTATGTCTCAAAAGACATAGATTTATTTCAGAAGAAGAAGAAGGAAAAAAATATGAAAATATTCACCACTGCAATTTCCGGTGTAAAAGGAGATATCATCAATCCCTATGCTACCACTCGCTCTGTTCGGACCCCATGTGCCCTCGAACACGATATTGAAGTCTGTGTTTTGATTAATATTAGCCTGCGCGTAGCTCCATGTAGAACCTTGATTGTTATACAATTGCCATATAGGTTTAGCTTTCGAACTATCACTCTCTGTTTGCACGTACAATCGCAAGATGCCTAAAAAAATTAAAAACATGCTCTTATTTTGTCGATAAATTGCATTCATGCAGCATTTGTCTTGGAAAGAATCGATAACAATTTATTTTATCAATATAAATTCCTTGATTTTCTGTTTTTCTTTATAAAGATAATATTTTTGGATCAATCTCTAAAATTAAAAAAATATTTAATTATTAATTAAAAAAAAATCATAAAATAAATTACAAAATTCTTCATTTCAAAGATAAAATATTCAATTTTATTAAATTTTTATTAATTTTTTTTTTTGCGAAACTACCTAAGCTAGGTCCTGTTGAATCGATGAAGGGCTCGAACATAAAGTACCAAAACGTGATGCAGAGTGGTTCTTCAGAACCTTTCATCTGTCGACTGACCAGTTGAGCGGTACCACCTCCGGATGCTCGCGGTCCACCTCGAAGACGTCCAAGTCCCAGGAAATATTCATTGCGTCGATTAACTGTATGTCCACTGCTATATGGTTTCCTTTGATTTCTCGGGCCCAATGTCTGGGTGGATACCCTCTCCCATTCGACTCTATCTGGATCTCGCGAGTTGATCCACTCGCACTCATCGATCTCGAAGGTGCAATCCCGGGTAATCGGAGCAGCCACTTGAGGTGAAACTGTCAAACCAATTAGTAACTTAGGATGAGATAATCATTGATATAATAAAAGTAAAATTAGATCTTAAATGTTTTAAAAATCTTAGGAAATGAGATTGTCTTGTGTATTTTCAGTTTAGAGAGTTAAAATTTCAATTTATTACAATTAATGATTGTACGAACAATTTTATGCGAGTAGATTGAAATCTAATTTCTCGACGTAACGTGAATTTAAAACAATGTTTTTGAACCTACCAGGACAAGCACCTGGCCCATATGAGATATCATCGATTGCAATGTCTCCCATGCCGATGATTCCTACCGATGCTTCGAAAACTAATTGATAATCTTCAAGGGAGCTGATCGTAACTTGTGACATGAACCAGGCGTTACCGGCGTTTCCGGACAGGCTCCAAATCTCTTGCAGTTGTATGTCTGAAGTGCGAAAATGGCGTAGGAATAACTTTAAGTAACCAATTCCAGATCCGAACATGTGAAACCAAAAATGCATGCACATCGGTGCATCCGGCATTGTTGCCGTGAAGCTCGGACTTATGATTTTCGCTGTGTCGCCGGGTCTTCGCGGGAAGCTAGAATCGATGAAAGCGTAACCACCGGCAGTGGCACGATCGGTGGAGCTGTCCATCGCTGGACCGGTCGTGGGATTTCCACTTCCGCGACTCTAAAAGTGTGCTTTCTCAAATTATATTATCACAAGTGTAGGATAAAATCGTGCAAAATTAATAGGGCCACTCACTATGGTCCAATCGAAATCATCTTCCGCATCATTGTTCCAGTCGCAGAAGCCACCAGCAAAGTTACAGAATCCAACGCACGACATACCAGGCTGTAAATCTATGTCATCGACAGCAATGTATCCACGATATAGACGCGACGGATCCGTGGAGTCCACTGGCAAGCCTTCAATAACTATCTAAATGGTAAGAGTTCCATTTTTTATAAAGATATTTAACACGATAACAACACGTTTATAAAGATATTTAACACGATAACGACAAAAAGCATTGAGAATATCTGCTTGAGCAAAAAGAATTATATTTTAGAGAAAAAAAGATTGATAAATTTTAATACAATGAATTGTAACAAATAAATATGTGAAAAAATTAGATAGTTCTGTAACGTTAGTTTGTCCATCGAACAATTATATTTTGAATACTAAACAATCGCTATATTATTTAAACAAACTATAAAAATGATTGGATAACATTAAATACATTAGTTTCTACCAATTTAAATTACAATCATAACTACATATTTTCCGTATTAAATATAGCACTTCGTGCTTACTAATTAAATCTCTAACTGAATCAATTATAATAATGTACCGAATGTAATTCAGGATAAGTATAAAGTATTTGGGCCTGCTGCCATGTTCCCAGCGTGTAGTATTGCGCATGCCACAGTACACGTTCTTCCATGATTTCCGCCGGTTCGCAAGATACTGTGATATTTTCTACAGGTAATTCTTCGGGCTGTTCCTTCTTAAATGAGAACTCGTCCGTCCCAACATGAAGCAACACTCGTAATCCCGCGATGCTGAGACCGTCCATAGTGTATTTGAACATAAAACAAGTTCCGGAGACCCCGGTGCTGCCTAGCTGTGGACTGTGCAAAAGACCTCCAGCACTCTTGAACTTCAGATCCTTCGAAGGTATTTGCGATGTCTCCAGAAAGGCGTATCTAATACATTAATCTATATTCAAGATTATCCAGAACATTAAATAAGAAATATAAATGCAAAATTCATTATAAGAAAAATGTATACGTAGTATGTAAAAGAATATATAATTTCTGTAGCGCAGAAGAAAAAAATTCATTTCTCATAATCACAATTTAATATAATTGCGGTAAAGAACCAAGAGTTTTAATTCAATACTGAAAAAAATAACTTATACTGTATATTTCTTAAATGACAAATATCTCCAGTAAGTTTTTACCCTCCTTCCATAGTACCACTTGTGGCATCGGTCGTTGGTCCACCTAACCAGTTGGTGCCCATTCCCGTACCTGCACTCCAATCCAAGGCACCATTACCGTTTTGCCACTCGCAAAGCGGCATTGACGGTGCTGGCCCAAAATCGCAGAAAACTTCATCAACGCTGACCGTCGGAGGTGGTACAGTAATCGCAGGAAATCTTACAAATGTAAAAAATTGCAAACAGTATATGAGATTAGTTGATTTTATGATTAACGCATCGTAATAGCTTTATATTGCAATTATGTAAAAATTTGGTCAAATTCGCTAAATTTATTTAAAGTAAAAATCAAATTAAAATTAAGTGAAAAAATAAGGATATTCTGTTGCATATTCATATCCTTGAAGCTTAAAGCATTCTTAATTCAAATATCTCTGTTAATCTTCTTTAGCTTTCACAGAAAAAAGAAAGAAACCTTTGTGTTGAAGGGTTTCTTTGCGCCAGCGTCGTGGGCTGCGGAAATCTGGGCGGTAAAGACCTTTCCGTGGTGAAAGGCGCGGTGCTGCGGGTCGGTAGGATATCCGGCCTACCTGGCCACTGCCTGGGTTCGATGCGCTCTACTTCGTCCAACGGTTCGCGGTCGCGATCGACGGAATTGATGGGAGATTGTCCTGAATCGATCGAATCGGCGGATTCTCGCTCGTCAACCGCGACACCGTTCCTCACGGCGTTTCTCGTCCAGACAGGAGTATAAGTAGAATTAGCAGCATCCATGAGATCTATTTGTTCCCCGCGCATCGCATTCAAGGCAGCTGGCGGATACCAAGTCATGCTCCACGAAGGATACAACCAGCAACTCAATAACAAGATCCACCACATGTCCGGATACGATTATGCTTCTTGAAATTATTTTATCTGCGAAGGAGTGAATTAAAATCAAGGATTTTCAATTCATGAAGACTTTATTGCGAAACGTTCGAAAAGACATTCTTTTAGAAGTCCTATAAGATATCTTTTAGTATATCATTCTAGAGTTAGAACAGAGATTAAAGACATTTACAAATTGTAGATAATTTAATCTATTTAATCTTAATAGCTATGAAAAAAATTAAAATTCAGAAACGTACATTTTGAAGCTTCAAATTTAAATGTGCTTTTACCATCAATTTATCTTAAATTATTTCTGTCGGTAGTCAAACATTAAAACAAAAAATAGATTTCTCACTCATAACTGAAATTTAATTCAAAGATTTAATTTTAAAGAAAAGATATAATAATATATCGGGGTAGAAGAGGGCAAAAACAGACAAAAAAGAAATTGAATATTTCAAAATAAAATCCCTTCATAGCTATTAAATTATTAAGTGTTTTGATTTCACAGAATGAATTTCTCATGATTATGTTTTTAATTCATTTATTTTATAGGACTTACACTCCGACGTGTCATGTGTCATCCACTACCGGATCATCAGGATCCTCGAGATACGATGGTCTTGACATGGAGTTCGTTTGATGGAATTCTACACCTCGCTAAAAGGTACGTTACAAGGATTTTATATAAAATCATGCTAATATTGATACCAAATAAAACGTCAACGATAAAATCAAAAACTTGTGAGTATTATAAAAGTAAATCATTCACACAATTCATAAAATTAAAAAATCTAAATATTTCTAAACATTACAAAATATGTATCTAAAAACAGATTTTACCGCTTACGGATTTTTCGTTTGTTCGTACACTAAACACTTTTCTATTCTCTTAGTATAATTCTTTTGATTCACTCTGTATCGATGTCACAAAGAAGAGTTCGGATAGTAGTAACAAGTCCGACAGACCGATATCTGTACTAACGAGATGCGAACTGTACGGTTTTGTAGAATCGCTACAGGGAATGAAGCGGTATAGACATAGTTCCGGTCTTAGCTTCCGGTTGTTACGCATCCCGCGTGTTCGGGGGAGCCCGATAGCAATTCGTCGAACAATGAAATTCCATCGAGGCAGAATGCCGTAATAATAAGATTAAAATCTGACCGTTTCCACTGGCGGTAAATCGGTTCCGCGTATCGCTCCGCAAACGACAGATTTTCAATTACTTAGGCGTGATGTACATTTATCGTTCATAATTTAATTTCCTCTCAACAATTAATTAATACAAAACATTGTTACTTAATACAAAGAACTTGCATATCGCACATACGTTGTACATTATAAAATATAAAAAATTATCTTTAGCCGCGTTTAATACGATAAAAGTCCTCATCATTAAAAAAGAAATTATATACTAATATATCATTTAACTTAGAGTTATATTCTTATATGACTTAAAAATAATTTTTTTAGATATCTTTGTATAATATAAAAAATTAATACTAATAATTGTGTAATAATATAAACTTGATAATTGTCATATTTTAGAAAAAGATAATTTCATTTATAAATTTTTAACTATGTTTAAAATGCAGACTCTAATTAGCATACGACAAAGATCGTTTTTATAAAAGTCGTGTTAACATTGAAATTATGCATTTTTATTTTATAAAGCGAATTCCTATATGCGGCAATACTATTTTCTAGTTCCTTCTTCTCTATTGTTCATTAAAATGTCATTTAATAGATTAAAATTTTTTTGATGGATTCAGAAATTTAAGAAAAATTTGTGGCCCAAAGTTTTCACGTTCTCGTACAGAGAGATTAATTTCACGCCCGAGATTCAGATATATTCGAATAATGTAAGGAACAAGAAAGGGGCAAAGTACGAGCTGATCACTGCGGGGTCGACACAAACTGTTCTTTCTCAACATCTTCGATATTAGATTCACAATAGATGCTGATAACCATTGCGGTAAAGGCTGCGGCGGACTATTGTGCACTAATTTTGTAATTTCCGCTAGATTCTGGAATAATAATAAAAAGGATATTTATTTTATAGAGAAAGACACGTGAGCAATATAAGTATTTTACATTTTATAAAAATATCTTTTTCGCATTTTTTCAAAAAGAAAAAATCGCTGTCTATAAACATTTTTTTTTGCACAATATGCTATTATTTTACGTCTGGACCATGTCTCGTCGTTAAGTAATTTATTAATTTACCGTAGCCGGAAATGGAAATCTCTTCGTAACCATTTCATACAGTATAATGCCCATGCTCCATATATCACACTTAAGTTCATATGCCTGTACACTCAACACTTCTGGAGCCATATAACAATAAGATCCTGCATGACAAGTTATCGAGTCTCTACGAAATGGAAAAGAATAATAAAATTTGCACAAGATACGATGATAATTACGTTGATTTATATAAAAATGATCAATCTGAGCGACATATTATTTGAGTAATTTTAATTCATACTTATTGATAATTGCAGAATAATAGTTCAATGCTGCAGTATATTTATTAAAATTGACTTAATCAATGCATACTCTTGGATATTTTTTGAAAGACCAAAGTCACCAATCTTAACGATGTCTCCTCGACTGCCAGTCAGCATGATATTTTCCGGTTTTAAATCTCGGTGAAGAATTTTGTTCGAGTGAATATGATGTACTCCCAAAGTAACTTGTGAAAACAGATACAACGCATCCTAACGAAAAATATTTTTTAATACTTTTTCTACAATTAATATATCTATTTTTGTAAAATATCTTCAGAATTATTATTTTTGAAATATATTTTATTAATTATAAAATCATTGGAGAATTTTTTAACATTATAAACAATATGTAAATTAATGATACAGACATTTAATTTTGATCTTAATAAATTATGATATGTATATACATATAATTACTTTTATTTCAAAATATATAATTTCCTGTATAATTCCAATATAAATAAGTATGTATCGATCGAATTTCATAAATTCTTAAAAAGAGTGTCTTTCTTGATATCTTCAAGTTATATGTATCAAAAACTACTATACAGAATAAAAAATTACCTCTTCCTTAAGTGGTATATTTCGTTTTTCTAGCAAATCTTTGAGAGTACATCGAGTTGCGTATTCCAGAAGAATATAGCTGTAATTATCTTTTTTCCATGCTCCATAATAAAATACTATGTTTGGATGTCTCAGTTGCTGTAGGCATCGTATCTCATCTAATATTCTCTGAATTACGAAACATATATCAAATTTCGTATTTTAATTAAAGAAATTTTCATATTGTCAATATTGTGCAATTATATACCTCAGAAGGCGAATGATTTACTGCATTTAAGTCCTGCGCTTTTATAACAAATGGTTTTGAATCTTTCTTCCTTCTCACCAAGTACACAGTTCTAAAAGTATACATCAGTTCTAATTTCTGATTTGTGTGTATGTATATATAATTATATATTTATTTCAAATAATATCTAATATACCCAAATGTTCCCTTTCCAAGTATGCTTTCAAATATGTAGTCATTTACGTGCACTTCCATTTTCGTTTGCACAAAATATGATACTGAAGCTTTACTGCGAAATTAAATTTTATTCGAAACACGTGGACAAATATTTTGATTGTGACACGCATGTAGCGCATGCAGCTTGAAGGACTATTCAGCTTATTATGATAGACTACATGAACAGAAATATTTTTGTATACATGTACAGAAATATTTTTGTATACATTTTTTTCTAATCTTAAACAACAAATTTATATACTACTTACACAATATAAAGGATAATTTATTGCCGGTTTAAAAAACTTTAAGGAGTTTGAAATTCCTTAGTATCAATCTATTCTGGATTTTTTAAATCTTCATATAAATTATTAAATTAAATTCTGAAAAAATATTCAAACTCTTATTAAGAAATATTTGCCCCAAATTTTAAGATTAAAATTAAAAAAAAAAAAAATTTACATAAATGATGTCACCTGACTATTCTGACAATCATGATATTTGGATGGTAAGTTAAATATCGACAGATTAAAATTACAATTAAATGATGTTTTATTTACTCTTTTTTTTACAAATAATGCAATGCAGATTTTTCTAAAGCGTTGTGACCTAAACTATATCAAGAGAAAACATCACGGTTATCAAACAATATATATATATTCTGCCTAAACGGATTGCGTACTTTATGATAAGATAAATGTCAAACTCCCAAAAGGAGTATAACATAAGTTGTGATAGCGGTTATTATAACAAAGACTAGGAAATTTCTTTTTTATCAGTAAAATTTTGGAAGTAACGATACGATAAGTTATTTTGATCCATTCTATGATAATATAAAGGTACCCACAACGAAAAAAAAAGATACGCAGCTACTTTGTAAAATGTTAACAAAGCGTCTAAAGACTATAACGTACGTACTGATAAAAAATCCCATACGTATGTGTTGTTCAGAGAGACAAAGAGAAAAGATAGAGAAAGGGAAACCAAATAGTGATTATTGCAACATTTACTCACGAATAAGAAAGCAAATCGCTTTATGTCCTAGCACAATACGGGATTAGATGATATATTGCAATATATAAATGTATATATATCTTTACTCTGATATCTTTTGAACTTTGTCGTTGCCGACCGCATTTCAAGAATTGTTAATAGAACTGTTACTAGACTCTATCGTATTGGCGCTATCGTTTCCGGCGGACGCGGACACACGTGACTGCTTCAGGCTATCCAAGTACTCTTGTTGTGACGTCGCCAGCACTTGTGAAAGTATTTGGCTATCTTCCCAATCCGTTAGACCTAAGAAATTAGACATTGACGAAAGTTATTACGAAATTCTTGTAGCTTAATGTAAAATTTCTCTGAAAGAGAAAATCTTTAACTAATATTTATTCTAAGTAAACAGCACACTATACATTTAAATTAGTTATTAAAAAAATATATATATAAAACTATAGAACAAAATAGTGTTTTTGGCAGACTCTAAATTTTTTATTCATATTCAATAGAATTTAAATTTTATTGAACGAAAACGTTTATTTATCAAAAACTAAACTCTAAAATAAAAAATGTATTGGTTTTTTTTTTCTTAAACACAGACATGATTTGAAAACACATTCACCAAACACTTCGGGAGGAAGGCGATTGAACAATGAAATGTCGGGTGACGCATTGGCCTCCTTGCTGCTTCCCGGCACAGGCTCTTGCGGCATCATCTTCACCTCCGATGGCAGATGGGATATGCTAGATCCTTGAGGTGACTGATGCTGCGGTGATCTCTTGCTGTATCGTACCGCATCGCTGACCTAACGATCACAATAAACATCTCTTATGTACAATATCGTAAACTCCTGTCGCGAGGATAAGAGACAAAACGGACCTTTGGAGAATTACGTAAATTATCTTGGCTAGTTTGTGTCGTGGTTGGAGAAGAGGTATGGCTACGCTGCTGTCCACGACCTCCATGTGAATGAAAGTGTGAATGATTATGTTGCGCGCTCGTAACTGTGCTCGTACTGCTACTACTGGCTGATCGCTTCGATTCAAAAATCGTGTCTGAGTCTTTCAATTCCAATAGAAGAGAGATATGATAACAATTGAATTTTTACTTACTGCTTTACGCATCTCATTATCACGCAACCATTGCAAATAACTTTCCCGAGCTACTTGCTCTTCAATAGCCTCATTAGTCGCCTCCCAATCGGTAGCTTTTATCTTATCCTCCAGCATTGTCTTTCACAAAATCAAAATATGAAAATATCTTTTGGATATTTGTAAAATAAAAAATAAATCTGTGTTCTCGTTTATGACGATTACCTGTTCGATATGCAATTCCTCACTTTGACGAACTGCATCCGATATCAGAGCGCGGTCAGCAGCACCAGGATTATATGATGGTAAACCAAGTCCAACGCCTATAGTAGCTTTAAATGGATCAACTATACTGTTATAATGACTGTTACGCTGATACGACAGCCTGATGGGTTCATTATCACTTTCCACCATAGTATGAAAAATATTGATAGGTTCTATAAAAAAAAATATTTGATAAGATTAAGTATTTGACCAAGAGTAACACCAAAAATCTTGTAACATAAGCGTGTAAAAAAATACATACCAGTACTATAACAATATAATTGGACACTACGATTGTACATTTCTGACATAGCTTGCATTTCTATATGATTTCCATGTACATACTCTTGTCTTTTCCTGTCTACATAAGTGCTGAAATCTTCCGCCACAAAATGCGAGAAAAATTCCTGATTGGAAGCCTGAAACATTTTTACCAGATTGCATTAAAATAACGTAACGTGTGCGCGTGTTCTGTCTTATCCTATATCTTATCTACATTACATAACTTACAATATAATCCATACAATGTTTTCGGACAATTCCGTGCATTTCCTGATCACCATAAACCTGGTCAGCTACCGCTCTAAACAAGCAAGCTCCATCCTCCGCCATCTTCTTTAACACAAGACCCTTTTTCTTCAGACGCTTCTCAAACCATCTATCTCTCTAAATTATTGTGAAATGTAATCTATATTAGATGATTGTATCTAATATTGCTTTGTCATTGTATGATAAAATATATTAGGTTTAACAATACTTACCTCTTGCCATTCGGCCAATGTAAGATTATTTTCAGTACGTCCTGTATATTCATCTCCACTATTGTAGCCGTTTGCCGATTCATGTTCCAAATTTGAAGCATTTCCAACAATGCTTACTCTTCCACTCACACTAGTATCGGTGCCTAAATAAATCAAACTTGTCATCTTGTATTCCACATTTATTAACAGTCTCATTTTAGTGGCCACGAATACGGTAAACAGGTAAAAAAAAACGAAAAAAAGATTTTGCTACCTTGCGGGCCATTGCAAGAAGCAGCAGGTGGAGTAGCTTGCCTCTCGCGCTCTCTCTCTCTCTCCCTTTCCCTGCCTCTATCCCTCTCTCGGTCGCGCTTTGTACGCGAAGGTCTACCAATACAGCTATTAAAAGATTAGTAGATCCCTTATTAAATATAAGCATAAACCTATACTGTAAAAGCGTGTAATTCCTTTCGTATATATCCTATTTTATGTAAAATGACAATATAAATATATTTTTCACGAGCATCCATCTTTAATTCACCATGCCGTTTTCAAATACCTGTGAGGACTGACTCTCTGTCTATGACGTTTACCATGACTCGGGCCACTCCCATCTTCAAAGTGTTTGTCTTCACGACGGTCGTTTGTCTGTAATAAAAATATCTCACTGTAGCCAAAAATATATCTACTAAATTCATCGACTAGGCATTCGATCGTATAGAACTCGCAATTGTAAACTGTTTAGCATACATGGCAATACAATCTTTTATATATTCAAGTAATTATCATTGTTTATATAGCGTTAATTCTTTAACTACGTGCTCGTCGTTATTCGACAGCGTTACGCAACAGTCAACATTTGTAATCCTGCCGTTGCGCAGAGGAGATCTATACGATACCGAAAGAACTACCCGAGACAAAGAGCACGCCTTGCCTCCCTGGGGCGTCATACCTCGTAGGAGCTGCCGGACAACACGAGGGAACCGCTGTGGGATCCGTGATCGCCTTGGACACCGTGAAGATCGACGGCGAAGCCGCTGGCGCCCCGTACCTAGTCAGCGAGTTGGCAAAACTTCTGTTTTAGAACCTGCGCCTTTAAGCAGAGAGACAGAGAGCAAAGTCCGGAAATCACGTTCCGTCTCTCACCTGATAAGGACTGTTCGGGAGCGCGATGCTGCCGGAATTATGCTCGTTCTGCACGACCCCGTGATGAACGTCGACCTCGGGTCCGGCGCCAGCCTCGCGCGTCCTGTCCTTCGGCGCATTCGCCTTCTTCTTCGATAGAATCGTCATGATCTCGAGCGATCAATTCCTGTTCTTTATCTCTATTTCTATCTCTATCTCTGTCTCTCTCTCGCTCTCGCTCTGTCTCGCTCCCCGATGTGGAACGGACACGCGGATCGTATTTGCGATCGCGTCGGGTCGCGATCGCGCGCACCAACGTCGCCGTGAAAGTACGCCGATCACCCTCGCGATCGCCAGCGGGACTGTCGGAGCACCTATTACTTTTTTTTTTCGCCTTCCCCACGAAACTGGCGGAGCGACCCCGCGCGCACCTTCCGCGCTCTCTCTCTCTCCGGCCTCCTCGTTCGCGCCGACGTCGTTACGTCACTCGCACGATGATAGAAACTCCGGTCAGGATGACGTCGCCCCGTGGCCGCCGACGTGCATGCCCGAGCGAAAGCGACACGACGTCGTCGATGATCGCTGCTGGCTGGGCTGGAATGTTTTGTCAGACGGCCATATTTGCCCGTCGCCTCGACTTCGGAGAGAATGCGTGGGCAGGGAGGGCCCGCGGCCCCGCGCAATTCCCTATACGAGGGATCCGCGCTCTCGCGAGCCCCCGCGACGTCGTCGCGTGGCCGCGTCATTGTCATAATTCTCTGATTGGTAGATTTATCGGAAAATCCCACGGCCGCGGTCGACGTGGGGGATGTGTGTTCTCACGCGCGACGCGTGCTGATGGAATTTTCTCGAAAAAGAAAGGTGGTCATTTTTCTTTTCTTTTTAAGGTATACACGCGGGACCGGTTTTTCCAACTCCTTGCACCCAATTTCTGCCGCGAACGTATTCTAAAAACTGCGCAAAATCGAGCTGATTTCTAGAACGCGGGTTGAATTTCGGATGACTTAACGAACGCCGCTTCGGTTCTTTCAGCTGCTTGCCTGTCAAACTCTCCTTGTGTATACACGCTGAGAAAGATTTATTTAATAATACGAGAACCGTACAAATTAAATAAAGAAAATGCTTCGCGGGTACGAAGGCGTTAGATATTTCTCGGACAAGCAAATGGTAATATTTGATATTGGCAGCGCGTATACAAAGTGAGTACCGCGAGAAAAGAAATGATTTTACTGTCAGTAATTTCAATTCATATCAATAGGATACATTTGTATACCGAGTACGTTTGTTACAGGTTCGGCTATGCGGGAGAAGTGTCGCCACGTGGTATCATTCGGACGGAAGTGAGATGCTCGGAATCGAAGACGACACGCAGAATAATTGATTACAAAGACCCCGAAGATCTCTATCAATTGCTCGTAGATTTTCTCCATCTATTATTTTTTAAGTAAGTTTACAAGTTTTCGTATTCTACTGTAGTGCGTCTTAGACTTTCCATCTAAAGCTACATGTGTACGGCAGGTACGTCGTGATAAGCCCAAAAGATACCAAGATACTGCTCCTGGAGTCTCCACTGGCGGTGACGTCGTTCAAAGACACTCTCGCGAAAGTAATGTTCAGGCACTTCGAAGTCGGCTCTATACTGTTTCTGCCGAGTCACCTGGCAACGATCAGCACTCTCGGTATCGATACAGCTTTGGTACTGGACGTCGGGTACCAGGAGGCAACTCTGATTCCCATCTTTGAGGGGATACCGATACTCAAAGCCTGGCAAGCGTTGCCCTTGGGCGGACAGATTGTAAACGAGTAAGGCACACTTTTCTCTCTTTTGCACCAAGGTCCATCTTGACAGGCACATCATAATTCTATTCTCACGATTTATAGGAATTTAGAAAAATATTTTCGAAACACGAGCAATCTAGATTTGTCGGAAAGGACGTTGGAGGATATCAAAGTAAGAACATGTTTCGTAACTACGCTAGAAAGATCTGCGAAGCTAGGAACCGAGAACGCTCCGGCTCCACCACCCGACGTCACGTATCCCGGTGTTAAAAGAATTACAATACCTGGAGAGATCAGGGAAAAGGCATTCGAAATACTGTGGGAAAGAGACAACGATAATCTTTCTCTGCCTACTATGATACTCGACGCTATCGTTAAGGTAAAGCCAATTTCCGCTATAATTTTCTGTACACAATAGAGGCTTCAAGTTTGCCATAACAACGCATGTTTCTAACATTGTTTAATTTTAAACCAGTGCCCATTGGATACAAGGCGCGTATTGGCCGAAAATATAATACTAGTCGGAGGAACAACCATGACGAAAGGTTTTACGAGTCGTCTGAAGTCGGAATTGTTGGCTTTAGCCGAAAGCGATTTATATAAAACCAAATTGAAGGTGGAATCGTTCAAGTTTCATACAGCACCCAGTAAACCGAATTATACGGCGTGGTTAGGCGGTGCTATTTTTGGCACGACAGATTTACCATTACGATGTTTAACGAAAGAAGTATATTTAAAAGTAAATCGAGTTCCCGATTGGTCTAATCTTATAGATAATCAAAAGGATGAAACTTCTTACGAAATATGAACAAATAAATGAGTACATAAGATTTAAGAAAGCAACCTATAAAAACGCAAGTGAATAATTTGTATTTATCATCGTTATAATTGTAATTATTTGTAAAATACATATTGTACATATAATCGTATCATTTAATGACGCACTTTTTTATAATTATTTTATATAATTTATAATCGCAATTTCACAAAATACTGCTGTAATCCCACGTGATTGGCGATATTAAAAATAATCGAAATATTGTTTTTCTTCTGCGTTATGTATTTATGCAACGTGAAGGATCAAACGCTCTTGATCATAGAGTAGTAAGCAGAGTGAGTTTCTCATTAAGCTGCAGTTGCGTCTTTATCAATTGAGACAACGCAACAACCATCAGGAGATCTTTGACATTACTATTAAACATTTCGTCAAATTGATCGCTCGTCATTTTCGGCACGGAATGTACCATATCCAAAAGGGCTCGGCCCACCTGAAATTGCAGGAACAATCGTGTAAATAGGCCAAATAACGGGGAAACTTTTTACAGATGAAAACAAGGGCATCGCGTATTTACTTGATTATCTGGCAGCTGTTTTCCCGCCAAGACATCATCGACGTACGCCAACACTTGTTCCAACATTAAAGAAAGCTTGGAGCAAGCCTCCGCAACTTGCGCAAGATCCATCATGGGTTCTATTCCTCCGGACGATTTTATTCCTGTCGTTTGTGCGTGAGATGGCAACTGCGTCTTTGAACACAGCTGCAGTCCTACCACTTCTGGCTCGTAGCACTTAATCTATATGAAAAGGTTCAACAATATTAAAGATAATCTTTATATAAAATTGTCTTGATGTACTCTGTAACACAAATTCATTGCAAATAGCACATTTGTTCCATTAGATCAACATTCAAACGCACCTGAACTTTGACCGGAGTGAACATGGAGCCCTGCTTGCCATTCGGTACGCCCAACGGGACACAAACGTAAGCTTTGATCGCCATCCTCGTCGTGTTCGCCAATGTAGTGTCAACAGTCAGGTGCACCGGATTATTGCACTCCCGCACGTAATATTCATGGATAACGGACGAATGTGTGGTGACCTGCGATACATTCTGTTTAGTTGCGTGCTATGCCAAGGGAACCTGTAAGAGCCTGAAATTCAAGAGCCTGACACAACCTCGTTGCCGGTGGCCCACCAGCCGACGATGTTCTCCTGCGCGTTGACCCGGTGATTCAGGTCGTACAGGTCCATGCCATATGTGAGATCGGCCTCCACCTGGCTCTCGGATTCCTTGTGCGGCACGCAGAAGCAGTTGGTCACTTCGACGATCCCCTTCTCCACGGTACCTGGAATAAGGAATAACACGTGTCGGCGAGTGTCGGCGAGCGAGTCACGTCCGAACGCCTGGTCGAGGCGAGAGATCCGTTCAACGAATCGTTGACCAATA
Source organism: Tetramorium simillimum (assembly GCA_011636635.1). Classification (NCBI taxonomy): domain Eukaryota; kingdom Metazoa; phylum Arthropoda; class Insecta; order Hymenoptera; family Formicidae; genus Tetramorium; species Tetramorium simillimum. The sequence continues at coordinate 5,425 of VBVQ01000712.1, read as the reverse complement.
CGTTACCCAGTAAGGTGCCGATTACGCGCAACGATTCCGCTTTTCGACGCTCGTACGCATCCACGATTTGAAACAAAACCACGGGATGCACCTTGACGGTGAGGTTAAGCGCCATGTTTACGACACGGAAAACTCGGAAAGAACGTGTCCACTGTCCACTCCGAAGCGTGAAGGCTGCCTCCGTTTCTGGCAATCGATTCTCTTGCAACATGCAGGATCGCCAACTGCATCAAGCGAGCCTGAAAGGACTGGAAATCAACGATCTAGTTAGAGAACGATCTGTGGTTGAAAAAAACAAACTTGAGCGAGACAAAAACGAATTTAGATCGAGCTGAGATGATTAAATCAGATTATTTTCATGAATTGTATTCGATCGAAAATAAGTTTGGAATATTTGGATTTGAATTAGATTTTCCTACATATATTCCCAATCAATATAGATAGACACTAAAGTGAAAGTTGTCAGGTATATAACCAAAAAAGGAATAAATTTTATAAAATTTTTATAATTGTTGAATAACTTAATTACTGCAAATTTTAATTTTAATTTTATGAACCATTTTAATTTTACTAATTAAATAGTATCTTGAAAAATAAAGTTCCGCTGAAATTAGAAATAAAAATAGAACTTTCGTCTTACATAACTGAATGGATAAATCGTACTTGGATTAAATTTTATTAGATTATGTGATTATGTGAGGAAAAACAGTACGATTATCAACGTATTATATCTATATCCTAATCTAAAAATCTGATAAATGAATCCAAATAAAATTCTTGTGAATTTCATAGCAATGTCTTTCTATTTTCAGCTTTGTTATTTTACATCTTGAAATTTAACAAGTGCATCCTATTCTTTGGTAAGCCTTCTTGATACAATTATCTTGAAGCAATTGTCCTGGACTGAAACAGAGATAGTATTAATTCAATGAATTAAACGACTAAGCAAAAGCGAATTGGATCTGATAGATGATACTAGACAAGAAACAGGCACTTATTGACAGTTTGCAAGAATTCAAAGTGATTGATTTGATTGCATGTGAATGGCATTGTTTTTTTCTTAAAAGAGACGATCTATGCCTCGCCGAAATATTGCATAACGAATGGAGTGATGAGCAGTTATGACACTAGTTTCAAACTGTTCTTATTAACAGTATTTGCAGATTATGGACAATTATAGTTGTCGTTAAACTCCTATGTGCGTCATACTCCTTAATAGGCAACATATTTTTCTTTCCATTGCGGATATAATTACTGTATCCAAAGCTTTCTTCTTTGACAATATGTTTACCATATCAAGAAGTTTATGTCAGAAGAATCTTCAGCGGACGACAACCCATTTTATTTTCTCTGTAAGAGATCGCCATCATATCTGGCCATATAAGAGATTCTTCATTCAAGATAAAGTTGACTACAAAAGGATACAGTACTTAAAATTACAAAAATGTGATTTTCGCACAACGCAAAACTTGTACGTTCCACCGTTAGTAGCTATGGTACTCCGTCCTGTCTTACGCTTTGGTGCGCTACTGTTGGGACGTGGTATAAAAAGGTGGTGGAAACGCAAATCTGAGAAAGAAAAAGAAGAATATAAGCAGTGGTGTAGGGATAGAAGCAATATATTTCTAGGTAAATTCTTCAAAGATTATATTATATATTGTATTAATAATAATTGTATTATAATATGTCGTGTTTTATCTGTATTATTTAATTTTATTACAAGGTTGTTTCGGACTGTATGGCCTTATATTAGCTATTTACTACATAACTCATCTTGAAACCGATCCATTGACACAACGTAGGAGATTTATAATCTTTAACCAGGAACAAGAGAAAAAATTAGGAGAAATGGTTCTCGAAACTGTAAGTAAATAATGCGGTCGTAATAACAAAAAGATTTTTAAGTCTTTATGTTTGAAAATATTTTTCAAAAATTTATATTATCTAATATAATTCTGCTTTTTTTCAGCATTTAGAGGTTCATAGAAAAGATTTGGTACCGCACAATCATCCAGCTTACAAGAGACTTATAAGAGTGATTGAAAGAATTTTTACAGCTAATAAAGATTTAAAGTCAATGAGAGATATACAATGGACTTTAACTGTTATTAACACACCATTGACAAACTCTTACATCTTACCGGTGCGTGCATTATCAATATTAAATAGCAATACATTCAGTGCATAAACTATTTTTACTTTATTTCTTTTATCTTTTTAGGGTGGAAATATCTTTATATCCTTGGATATCTTAAAAATTATTGAAAATGATGATCAATTAGGTATTGTTTTAGCTCACGAAATGGCTCATTCGCTACTGTTGCATTCCGTAAGTAATAACACGAATATTTTCGATGCTAATTAAATAAAATAGAAATAATTGGAGATTTTTATTAACAGCTTGAGACACTGTCGAGTCAACTATTGTGGGACCTTTTAATAGCAATACCCATATTATTAGTTTGGGCATTATTTCCCGATTTGGCAGCTGCTGTAATTCACATGTTAGGGGAACGAATTGTGAATGTTATGTATAATCTTCCATTTAGCAGAGTTTTGGAGAATGAAGCTGATGAAGTGGGACTTAAACTGGCTGCAAAAGTATATTATCAACTACATTAACAACATAATAGAATTATATTATGCATTATTACTTATACATTCATAAAAACTAATTGTTAATTATTTACGAATTAGCATATCTATTCTTTAATAGGCTTGTATCGACATTCGTGAAGCTGTTGTATTTTGGGCTACGATGAGGACACTTACAGAAATGCATACACTGCCTCCAGAACTGCCATGGATATCGACACATCCTGCTCATGGAGACAGAGAGAAACATTTAAACGAAGCAATGACAAAAGCATTAGAATTGCGAAAGGACTCGGGGGTATATTTAACTTTTGTTACTGTTAACTATATTACTATGCTTTAATTAATTTATTATTACCATTTCATAAACTGTCTGCTATCATACAATTACTAATTATATTGTATTTTACTCATTACAACATACACAAATATTACATTATTTTCTAATTTGATTTACAGTGTTCGGTGTTGCCTGCAGCAGATCCAAGAGACAAGTTTTACAAACGATCGGCAAAAGAACAAGAGATTTATTTTAAACAGAGAGGAATAATTTAAAATGAGAACTAGAGGACAATTTTGTGCCTAACGTGCCTAAAGAGTGTGATTTTTTTTCTCAGAAGTTGATATTAAAGATATTAAAATATTTTTATGCTATAGATATAAAACAGATATTTTTAATTGATGTAATTATATATGTAATAATATACACATAAAAGATTAATGTATAAAATCAATAATATGTGTGTACACATGTAGTAATATATATAGTAATACAAAATTTGTAATTGATCAAATTACACTTAACACATATACATCAATGAATATTCTAGACAGCATCAAGCTTGCCTGAATTATACTATTATTTGCAACGGAATTGATCCCGTCAATCAGTAAATACGTGCTCTCGATAGCAAATTGAGTCAATAAACACGCCAGTATTCTTTTTTATCTCTCTTTTTTTTTCTTCCCAATAAAAAGACGAGTGCTATGTCACATAAGTTAAAAGAAGAAAAAACCTCGTCTTCGTGTAGGCTGGCGATCTAATAACCTGCTCAATCCAATTTACTGTTCTTATCTGGAAAAGAAACAGAATCTGTGGAATTTCAACGATCATCTGGCAGGATGGGCATGTGCCTCCTGGAAATTACACTATATTTCATGTGCGCGAATTTTGCACTCTGTATATTAAATTGCGTATATATTTTGGATACGGAACGCTGATTTAAATCTTAGTAATATGAACGATACATGTAAATAATATGTATTATTCTGTTGTCTCGACCTGTTAAATTTGTTGACGAACTTTGTCCTCATGGACCGTAAAAATAAAATATATTTTTAATAATTACAATAAATTAATTACTTATACTCTGTCTCCTATTGCTATTAATTAATTAAATAGTCATACGAATAATTGAAAATTTGTCTGTTAATATCAGAATGTCGAATGGTATAAAATATGATTCGTGATAATCTTATCATCATCCTTCCTGTTCTTTTGATACTACAGTTGTATTGTTTCATCGAAACTAGTCAGTACTTAATTTATCACGTCATTTCTCATTAATTCCTATTGTGCCTGGTTAAATGTATGCTAAGATTTTATATAAAAAGTAATTTCTACATTGTTTTCGCAGTGCGTAATCTTCTTCATCATGCAATTATTAAGAATTCAGGAACGAAGAGAGTGACCGAGTCGATGAGTCAGCTCCGACGGTAGTTCCTTGTAATTCGCTGTGACAACATCGAATATATGAAACTATTGTTTAGCCACTAAAATCCGTGAGTGAAGTGTTTCGCTGCGCAATGACGATAAAATTCATATTATCCTTCAGCCTCCTAATTGTGTCTTACAATATCTTGTGTGCATACAATATCGATACAGAGTACCCAATACTGTATCCAAACAATGCGACTAATGCGGACCAATATTTATATACGAAATTCGAACATAATTATTTCGGCTATTCGGTGTTGCTACATCGTGACTTACAGAAGAATATTTCATGGTAATGTGTACTACTTCAATATGTTTTGGCGAAGAAAAAGATCTTGTAGAACTATATTATGAAATGAGATAATAAGTGATTGAAAAGATTTTTTTTTTTAATTCTTTTACTTTAGCTTTTTTAGCTTTTTTCACATTATTTTATTGTAGCGTTTTTCGAATTCTCTTTACATGATACTTTGACTAATTTGATCCTCGATAGTACATTTTCAGAACAGGATAATTTGTTATTTTATGTTTATTTTATTAATTGTCGTTTATAAAATAATATCAATATGTGTATTTTTTTTTTAATAGGCTACTCGTAGGAGCACCTCGTGGAAATTATACGCGATCACGGCGTGTTACATCAGGATTTAAACTTTTAGACGAACCTGGTGTTGTTTATCAATGCAGTTTGCCAGGTCCATGTCTGGAGATTAGACCAACATTCGTTGAAGATGAAAAATTATACATACGTCAACTCAAAATGCGCGCTTATATAAAGAAGGAACATTCCTGGTTCGGTGCTGCAATGTCAGTAGAAAGGAAAAGCGGTTTTCTTACGGTATATGTGAAAAATGTGAAAAATTAGTTATGGTTGTTATAATTTAAACATATGTAACATATTTCTTTAAGAAAGAGTTTAACATCTTAATAAGTAAAACATTAGCTACCCGGAAAGAAATATACAGCTAAATTTAATTTCAATATATTAAAATTAGATTTTGAAAATTTAAAAAATTAGATTTTGCGAAGCGTGTGCTATGAATTTTGTCGACAGAAATATAACAGCGCTGACAGTAGATTGACTGTAAAAGCATTAAACGAACGAAAGATTTC
>VBVQ01000711.1:0-49795 GCA_011636635.1 Tetramorium simillimum | reverse complement strand
TAAAGGCCTAGAGCTGATGGCACTCATCTACACTAGCTATACTAGAAAAGATATCAATTACTGCCGCGCAGTGTATCTATATCTGAATAGGTTAAAGTACAATTTTTTTGCACCTTCGCTAGAATTTGCGCAGATCGGAAAATTATCTGTTGCTTGCCTAATACGTTTTATATAAGAACAGGAAAGTATGAATGGAAGGGAGGTACGTATGGCCATTTGACGATCGTCAACGTACGTTGCAAAATTGAATAGAGCATGTTCAGTGAAATTGATAGTAAATTCCAATAAAAAATAATCAGTTGCGTATTGGTATTATTCGTGAATAAAAAAACTTCATAAAATGTGGTTTTTTAATGAAATGTGTACGAGCAAAGCACGTCTTGACGGCAAAACTGTTGTGATAACGGGAGCAAATGGTGGTATCGGCAAGGAGACTGCCAGAGACTTATACGCGAGAGGTGATATTACTGAAGTGATAATTTAAGTTATCCTAAACATTAAAATTCAAGTAGATATTATAGGTATACACGGAGAGAATATTCTACCGAAAATTGGTATGGTTGCATATTAATGAGGTAACAATCGGTATTATTGCAAAAATTAGTTTATTCATAACAAAAATTGGTATAGTTTCAGCCAATTTTTATTATAAACACACTAATTTTTGCAATAATACCGGTCCGTTACCTCATTAATATGCAACCATACCAATTTTCGGTAGAATATTCTCTCCGTGTAGCATTAATGGAATATAAACTTTTTATATTGATCTATTGATATATGATTACATAACACAATGACAATAGGCACTATCATCATAGATCATCTATAATGATAATACCAATTGTGTCATTGTGTTATATATGTTTTATATATGTATATGCATACACATTCATACAAATAACGCACGCATTTAGGCGCTAGAGTAATTCTGGCTTGTAGAAATATGGAAAAGACGAATAAAGCAGTTGAAGATATAAAGAACAATCCACCTTCATGGTAAATATATAAATTTGTATTATAAGAATCGATTAACTGCACTGTTATTTAGTTTAAATTATTCTTTCTCTGTCTTTATGAAACTATTAATCTTACTTAAATTTTTGCGAGTTGAAGAAAATGTCGATGTGGTTTGTAAATTAATGACTACTTCTAGGATGAACAAGGATGAATATCTAAATAATGTAGGTGAGCTTGCGATTTATTTTTTGGATTTATGTAGTTTGAAGAACGTGAGAGATTGTGGTAAAAACTTGCTGACAAATGAAGCAGATATTCACATACTCATAAATAATGCCGGTATGATTGCGGACTCGTATGATAAGACAGAGGATGGAATTGAGACGACACTACAAGTTAATCATCTTGGTCATTTTCTTTTGACACTTCTATTATTGCCAAAAATGCAATCATCTTCTCCCAATTGCAAAATAATCAATGTCTCATCAATTACATATATGTGTATGTAAACCGATATCGTGATAACTTTGGAAATAAAATCCAATATATATTTACGTCATCTTCATGTAAAATATAACTGTGATTGAAAAATTTCATTATAGCTGCTGACATTGATTTCGATGACATTAATCTGGAGCGATCTTTTGGATCATTTAAAAGTTATGCACAAAGCAAACTAGCAAACATTCTGTTCACTAAGGAACTCACTGCTCGATTGAGAAGTATGCTAAAAAAATATTATCATTTAGTATAGATCGTATTTATTTAATATTGTCTATTTAACAATATTTAACAATTGTTAATGAATTGTTAACGATTTGTTACGCAATGAAGAAAAATACTCAGGTGATAGATTTTAGTTATACGAAGTATCGTTGTAAACAATTATTCAAATTTCAAAGTATAAAAAAATAAAGCAAGTTTCAATTTTCAGGGGCAAATATTCACGGAATAAATGTATACTCTTTACATCCTGGTGTTGTACCGACTGAAATATTTCGGCATTTCAATAATGCAATTCCTTTGCCAGCTTTTTTTTTCAATATAAGTCGTTTGATTTTCAAAAATACCATACAAGGAGCACAAACTACAATATATTGTGCTGTGGATGAAAAGACAGCCAATGAAAGCGGTCTTTTTTATTCGTAAGAATATATGTATATACTATATAATATACAATATAATTTTTACATAGAATATTATAACTCCGTATTATCTCTTTCTTTTTGTTTTACTTATATACAGAGAATGCAGTGTTACCACTACATATTTTAAGGCAAACGATCAACAGTGTGCCGAAAAATTATGGAATGTATCTTGCCGGTTTTTGAATTTGGAAACAGAAGAAAATTTTACCACATTTTTGGAAACTGTTTCACGTAAAATGCTTTAAAATCTCTTTATTTTGAGATACATTATCGCTGATATTTTTAATATAAAGTCTTTTTCTTGATGTCTTGTTGTCATGTTTTAACATGTTTTTAATAAGTAAAATGTTTAATAAAATAATTAAAAATAAAAATGTATGTATCAGAAGATCTACAATGTATATTGTTTTGTATATACTAGAAAATCTATAAAAATTTTAGTGTTTAATTTATGTAAGTACATATCATCAAGTTCTGTTTGTATGAATTATATTTATATGTTCGACTTATAGTACGATCTTATCAACTAAAATTTATTTACAGCAGTTGGACGTACAACTTCGCTTTGATGTTTTCATGATTTAATAAGAACTATTGTCGAATGAATTTCCTAGTCCTATACTGGCTTTATGGAGATCTTTTTAAAACATCTTATGTTTTTCTTGACAATATGCGGTTTTACTCGTTTGATTTTTTTCATGAAGACAAAATGGAATAAGGAAAGATTAAATGTGAAATTCGATCAAAAATTTTCGTTAACAGATTGTCCACATAGAGAAGGGCAACAAAGTAAAATATCTTTTGATTATATCGATAACGATATTTAGTAATATTTTACATTATCACGAATAGCTTCCAGCAAACAATTATTATCGCTTTTATATACATATATTTTAGCGATATAAATTTTAGTTTATATAAAATAAAATAAGCTTTACCCATAGTTATTGAGCCGCCTATTGAGACTTTGAGTTCGTCACGAGAGCTGCGCAATGCACATTCCAGCTCAAATAAAGAGAAATCAAATGTAGAAATATAGTCTCTTTTATCGTCAATCAAATAGATGTCACGATGAAATAACGTGCCACCAATATCAAAGTATCGGCTATCAATGACGAAATATCGATCGTGCTTTTCGCGTATTCCTATTTGAAGTTAGGTCCTGCGAATTATCCTTCTGCACTCTGCATTCCGCCGGGAGTGAAATATCACTCCCTCCGGGAGAATTTGATATACTGAGACACGCGCGCAAACCCCATTACATCACGTTTACGGCGACCGCAACGCAGAAACTTGATAATTACATTATGTCACAACCCTCTTTTATGACAACTACATACATTAGTAAGAGGCATGTGATTACAGTTTATTCCGTCGACGATGCTTCGCACGTACAAAATATTGTACTCAATCTTATCAGCGGTGCATTTTTTACATTTTACATAAACACACGCTTGATGTAAAACGTGATTCAAAATTACTTTTCATCTTTATAAATAGCTTATGTAAATAAATTACAGCTTTGATAAATATTATAGGTTCCGTAAATAAAAGGAACGATTAAACAAGTTTAGATTGTGAAGTCCGTAAGTTCGATAAAATTAGATTGAAATTAAGTGTCGTTTGGTTATCCTAAAAAATATTCATTTCCAGAATTTTTAGTATATATTGTTTATTATTTTATTATTTTATATTTATTACGCTCATATGAGACTATATTCAGACTCAATCACCTAAACAAAAATAATTAGAAATAATCTCGATTCATAATTTTTAGTGCTATAATAGCACCATGATTATAAACGACCAGTTTATAAAGGACCAATTGTTGTTTTTTTCAACAATTTTATATAATGATTATTGGTTTTGATTCTGTACAATATTATACAATTTCCTATTTATTCTATTATATTATGTCATAATTAGCTTGATTAATTCTGTTCGCGTTGCCGCAATTCAGGAAGTTAAAATTCGCATTGTTAAATAATTGGTCATTCATTGACAACGCGGTGATACGTAAACAACATTGGGGTTGTTGTTAATGGCAATTTAGTGTATTTGTTACCAGATCGACATAAAGAGCCGAACGAAACGAACAAGCTCGATTATTCACTGAACTTGTAATTACCGAAAGAGCTGCGGATTCGTCGCACGGACTATCGTGTAACAGCACGTGTATAATTATTGGGTTACTGTCAGGCATATCTTGTCGGTGAATTTTTGCGATTAAAACGAGATAGTTTGTGGCAGCGAGAACAATCGATACGATAAACTGTGCATCGTATGTCGATTCACTGAGATTGAATTTCGACCGCGGACAATCTCGCTTTTTTCCGAACAATGTGTAAATCTCTAATGGATAAATGGATATCAATCATGTGTGTGCGCTAGCATGTTGTTTTTATTATTGATAATGATAATAATGATATTGATATTGCTAATATAATAATTATACTCATAGATCAATAAATTAGCAATTTATATTATTGATCATTTAATAGGAATCTATAATACATAATTTATATTTATATTTTTTTCTTTGTAATGAGGATCATTAAACTATCATAAAAAAAGTTATAAAGTGTTACTCACCATTTTGAGTGTCTCGAAGTTTCCTCTCTTCAACATGTCTATTAGCCGCCGGTGTTCCATTTCTTCCTTCGTCATATACATCTTCTTGTTTTTCAACTTTTCACTTTCGTAATCGTCGCACAAAATATTCACCTGTTGTACTACGTGATCCGATCTCGTTTGCTCCACCGAATTTTCCGGTAGATCCTGCTCGAATTGCAAGTTCTTAACGAGAATTTCATTGACCACTGCACCACATTCGTCACTCTTCATCGTCTCTTCAACTACGCGGCCTTGTAACTTTTCACCAAACTGAAGTTTATTTCGAGGAGGATCTTGCTCAATCTTCAATCTCGAGCCTGCCTGATTCTCCAGTTCATCCACGGGAATTGTAGCAGTCGACAAATTGCTGTTCTCTCGCGAATGGATCGTCAGTTGATCCTGATCCTCTCGCGACGCGTCTTCGTAACTGCCCGCAAGATCTTGGAGGATTGTCGACGACTCGTCTGGCTCTTGTCTAATCTCTTCATGACCTCTGGATTCTTTTATTTCCGGAGATCGTGACTTGATGCTCGATTTAACGTTACTCTGGCAAGATGACGGCGATTGGAAAGTGGCGAAAGTTTTCGCGGGCTCATTAAGAACAACCTGCTGCTGTTGATTCCACTTAACGTAAATCGAATTGTCCTTCTTCTTGTCTATCGATTCTTTCGACCTGCCATTCGGCAGACTTTTCTGCACCTTCAGACACTGCTTCAACCCGATCTCCGGATACCTGCAGACCGAACCATCGCTCTTCCGATCGTCCTCCTCGATAGTCTCGAGATGCTCGTGTCGCGACTTGCCAATCTTGTCGAACGTCTCGTCCTCGAACGACGTTTCCTTGACAGTTGACTCTCGATCCAGTTTAGAAACGCCGACCTTTTCACCGTAAGGCGACGCTTGCAGGGAAGGTCGAAGAATTGATTCGAGATTATCAGTGTGGATCACCTGCGGTTGCAAGGTACGCTCGTAAATTTTCTCCACGTGATCGGGGGGAACGTAACGCATGACTTTAACGGACGGAACATTTTCGCAGACAGTAATCTTGGCTCTTGTGGCATTCTGCTCATTCGGCTGTTGCTGCGAATCACTAATCGCGGTGTAAACTCGATTGTTTGGCTTGAAGCTCGACGAAGGTAGGCCGCTCGACATCTTCGTTCGATCCTGCGCTCCAGCATCTCGCGAGGGAGACACACCAAAATCCTTGCGCGGCAGCATCGGTGGCCTTCTGATCTCCACCGACGGCCCCGTGACCTGGTGACACCTGGATCTTGCGGTACGCGACTCCACTTGACCTTGAAGAGCCCGCACACGAGCGCTAACAGCCGAACCATAAATCGGTTGCTCCTGCCGTGATTGATCGATTGTTCTGGACTCCCTTCGGATATCACTGCAAAATTGAAGCCGGCGTCGCGGCGATTCGATCCCGATGACGCGGTCAGATTCCGCCGACGAAGCGATCCTCGACGAGCTACCTCGAGAATAGTTTGCGGCACATCTCGTTGACACTTCCGTCGATTTACAGGCCGCCTCGATCGTTTTATCGGCGGCGACGGGTCGTAGCGTCGGCCCGCTCGCTGTAGCAGCCGGCCGCCTACTTTCTCCGTCCTTATTTGGTGAGATCGGTTCGCCTTGGTCACTAAGGCTGCCTTCAGGCAACGATAGGCCCTTCGAGAGGCCTGGCTCGCATGACGGGTCCATCTCCTCCTTAACAAGCGAGTGCGCCGCCGTCGCCGCCGCACAGTTTTCATCCACGTTTCCAGAGCGCTTCAGCGACGGCCTTCTGCAGGAAATAATTGATGTCGTCGTCGTCGTCGTCGTCGTTGTCGCCATTGACGTCGTACCAGTTGACATCTCCATCATCCTCGAATTACTGTTAATCGTCCTACCATGATCAGACTCGCTCACCGCCTTTGCTAAATTCATAACTCTACTCGCTGCTGTAGTTTTCTCTTCAAGGTCCGCTTCGACACGTCTGGACTTGAAGCTCGAACTGAGAAGTCCTCTTTGAGGTATCTTGGAGGCCGAGTTGGAATCTCCAGATTTTGATGATGCGCCGTACAACTGAGCGTTGAAGCTATAATCCTGCTGCTTATTCCTCACCGCCAAATACTCTTTATATGTGCCTCTACTAGTGTTAACACCGACATTTACTTTCTCCGGCCTGCCACGCTCCAACCTGCGATTCACGCGAGTCAGATCGTCGTAACTCGACGAGGTTCCCCCGGTCAGTCTGTCCCGCGCCTCGTCGATCGATGATCGAGATCGCGAATCCTGACCACGATATCTTCGCTGGCTCTTCTGCTCGGCGCTGCTATTCGACCTCGTCAAGGGTTTTTCACGAGGTGTCACCGGAAAGTTTTGACTATGCGCTTGATTCAACCATTCATCTACCCTCTTCTGGACCTCTCCTTTCCGTAACAAGATCTCAGGCATTTTCGAGCGACCGCTCTCGATCGCGTCCATTTCACGTTGCGGCGAAACACAATAGGTATCTTGCTGGTGTCCTTTGTTAGAGTCCTTCTGCCTGTCCCGCGAACGCTGTCTCACTTGAGTCTGCTGATTCACTTTTAGCACCGGCTGAATCTTCTCCCTCGTCGGAATGGATTTAGTTTGAATTTTTGTGCTGGACAATGATTTGATCTGCTTCGACTTTACCTGCTGCCGTTTCTGCTGATCCATCATTATTGCCTCGAAATTTGTCACGCTGATGTTGCCAACGTCACTGAGATCCGACGATCTGCGATAGTCCAGATCCTCGTATTCGTCTAAAATATTATTTACCGATTGCGTGTCGATCGAGCTGGTGCTCTTCGACTTGTTTCTCGCGATGCTCTCGTCGCTGCTCGAGTAATTGCTCTGTTGTTGCTGCTGTTGCTGGCGCTCTCGGCTGATCTGTCGCTTAGGATGTGCCTTCTGGTACTTTATCACTGTGTTGTCGAAGCACGACGAAGCGCCTTCGATCTCTTCACTTTGATCTGTCTTCAAAGCGGACGATTGACGCGCGTAACGTTGCTGAGACAACTCCCGCCGATGATTGAGCATCTTGCCGTCGTCAAACGTCGACAAGTCCCGCTTCGCAATCGCCGGTAAACCGGAAGCCCGGAAGGTCGTAAAGTTCTGCACGTTCCGCGAACACGTGTCTTCCTCGGTGTTCGTCAACCTCTTCGACGTGATCCATGAAGTGACCAGACGAGAGGCACCGCCGTCCACATTGATCGCATCCTCGTCGGCGGAGGGAATGTTGTTGCCGACATTGGATTTCGAAATTATTTCATCATTCATTTTCTATCGTAAAACGGCATTTTGGTTGTGTCTTCTCGAAGAGAATAGGAGTACCGATGACACGAACAGATCCTGAAATGAAAATATTTAAATATAAAGATTGTGAAAAAATGATTGAGAATATAATGGGGAAATAACGCAAAATTATTTTATAAATTTGAATTTGATAAATAGCGATAACTTAGATAAATTATGAAAAAAAGTGTAAAATTCATTATATGAGATAATTTTCAAAATGTTTAATATTTTTTTCTGGCAGCATAAAATATCGATTTATTTTGGAATAATTAATATAAGAAAAAAATTATATATTTTTTATTAATCAACTATGTTGTTTAAATATAAAAAATACTCTCTTCAGAAGTGCAGGACTATTTCAGATACTCACTGAGAGTGAAGAGAAACTAGTGTAATTTGTCGAGTAATTTATCAGCCTTAATGGAATTGTAATAGCTTTATGAAAGATTTAGAAATTACTCCTCCGATTGCTTGCGTGTAAGTACCAAAAATTATCCATTAAGAACGGTTCGTGCAGGAACTGTACCCGCAAATCCAACGTAATAAAGTCTCAAACGCGCAGATGCGTGACATGAAGCGGCCGAGGAAGAACGTTCATCTCATTAATTTTTCAACCTGCATGAAATATACGTGCGTTGCTCCGCTAAATGATACTGCCGCGACTACATTTCTGCTTGAACCTCACATGCATTATGCGCCATTTTAACTAATTTGCACAGGTCACCACAGACTATCATTTTATCAATGAATCGACAAAGTCACATTGTCACAATAATAGATTGGGAAAGGTCGGTGCGATATAAGATGTAATTTTCGCAAATCGTGAGAAAATTTAACAACACTTAAGTCCCTCAAATGGAAAAGTACGAGTCTAGACTATGAGAATTAGGACTATCTCACGGGGAAAAGTGTTAAGTTTAGGATTAAAATTCTCCTCGGCAAAATTCGCTATTTCGAACTCGCCCACGTTCTGGAAATCTCGTCGATCGACGATAAATAGCAGAAGGTGCGCTTCCGTAACGATTGCGCCGATCCGACGCCGACGTTGGAGGCACGTCCTATCGTTCGTGGAATTTCCGGTAGCTGACCGGTATCCGGTTTGAATTAATTCGGTTCCTGAGCTCGGGGACATTAAATATTATAATGTGTCCGCCCTGAGGAAATCGTGCATCGAATCCTTAAGAAACTCGAGAGATTAACGAAATTTAATATGTTCGTAGAGAGAGAATAGAGAGAGAGAAAGAGAGAGAGAGAGAGAGAGAGAGAGAGAGAGACCAGCAAAACAGCATTATTTCTTCGTAAAGGGAACTCTCAAGTTTATAGTGCCTTGTGAATTATTAGGAAAATATCATCGATGCATCTAGGAAACTTTTATGTAATAAAAGTAATCCTCTTTCTTTGTTAAAATATATAAATATTCATTTAGGGCTTTATAATATTTCATGTAAAATTGAATTTATAAAATATGGTAATCTGTCTAAAATTGCTTACCTAAGATCTATATTAATATTTTCTCTTGATCGATCAAAGCGATTTCCTTCTTAAGAATTTTCATCTAAAATGTATATAAAGAAATTATATACATAAAGAAATTAAAATAGATTATCAATTTAAATTATTTATATTTTCAGATATACGTGTTAATTGCATTTCATAGTTTAAGCTAATATTAGAAAAATTAAAATATTAATAGAAAACACAGCAATGGATCAGTTATTTTAGTTAATTAATTTAGATAAATTTTTTACAAGAAAAAAGCTAAATTCTAGATTTTTTATAGTTTTATTCTATTTTACCTATTCTTTATGAACTAAAACAAATTTCCAAAAATAATATTCATACTTTTCATAAATGCATTTATGTCGACCACCAATGGTTTACTTTTTTGCCGAGATCGCGATAACACGTCGATAATGTAAATTTGTATAATTAACAAGATTTAATTCGCGAAAACCTGGCTCACAGATGAAGGGTTATTAAATGCATAGCGAGAGAATTTCGTATGCAGATCGAACAAAATCGCTAATGACTAATGAAATGAATGAAAATACGAAAAATCGTGCTGCTTATCGGAAATATCAACCGGATCAATTGCAAATTGCGTATTTTCGGTAAACAATTGGTTTTCAGCGACAATGTATCGCTCGACAAAAATAAAGATCGACCTAGCGATAAATATTCATAAAACGATGCGCAATAAGGGTATGAGGTAGCTATGTAATCGGATAAAATTCGCAGGCCTGTAAAAAGGGTGGTGGATTTTATTTCATTTAATTACAATCCGTGGCGCGATAGACATCGGTGCGTTGATTTAATTGCAACAATGCTTTAAAATTGGCGTACGCGTAAAGTAAATATTAAACAAGAAATCGCTCGGGATCGCGGACATCGTCAACCCCCACGGGGAGAGTGGATGCAATTCACATGAAGCAGTAAGGCCACGCGCGGGAATGGCGTAAATTGAATTAAACTGTCGCGGCTTCGCGGCTGTGCTACTGCGAGCTCTTCTGGCGCTCTAATGATTCTCATACAACCACACGCTTTGAAACCCCCTGGCTGGAATTCTACTTTTAGATTACAGATAACGCGTAACCCGCCGCGTGAACATGCGTGAATCATGCGTGGCACGGGTGACGTCTGTGTTAAATTGACCTTAAAACCGGCAGAGTCGCGAGCCTTCATGCGTTTGGCCAAAATTATTTGATTAATTTAATCTTAATTGGATTTGTTGCTATTTATACACGTGCTATCCAGTTGCAAGGGTTTCGCATAAAAATGAATTTCTCTGTAACTTTATCAAATTTGCATCGCTCTCCGAAAAATAATATATTACAATAGATTTGTTTTTCATGTTGAAATATGCAACGGGAGAACGGAGGTTAAAAAAATGAACTAAAAAAAAAAACAGAAGCGCAGATAATCAAGGCAGCACGACAGAAAGAGATATATCAGAATAAATTTCTCTCTCAAAAATGTTTTTATTAAAAAGCTTTAATTATGTCATCACATAATATGCAAATGAGAGTAAAGATTGTGTCTGCGCTGGTGAATATCAGTTTTCCGATAAAAATGTTTACCATGTATATCCCTGGAATGCGAGCCATAGGCGTGTTAGCTAGCGTAATTAACGGTACTGGAAAATTCAGGTGTTTCCGCGAATGCACTGACCCGAATCCTCTACGCGCGCACTAACACGCGATGCACGAAGGTGACTACGATCTGCGGCGATTATCGTGATTTATCGTCCATAGGTACTCGTCGTGATTCAGCTCATAATATCGTCTCGTTAGCGAGCCCTCGGTGTTCGTTGTCGCGCGATGCTACTTGCTGCAACTTGCAGTAGTTAGGATTGCAGACGTTAAAAGCAAGAGATACTCAACTTTTTCTAATAGAGTATATCTTGTAACAGATAAGCTTCCGTCTACATTTACTTGGCGGGAGATATTACCGTGTTTGAAATTTTAATTATTTTAAATGAAAGTGTATGTTTTTGTTATTTATATTTCCCTACTTATCTATATATTAAGCTGTCTGAACCAAATTATCACAACGTAACGAATAAGATATGAAAATTATTTGCTAATTTTTTGCTTTAGTTTTTAAAAAGTTACGAGAAACTCGATAGCCTAATATTAAGTAACTTTTTAAAAAGTGAAACAAAGAAATTATTTTTAAAAGCAAAAATAGCAAAAATTTAGCAAATAATTTTCATGTCTTATTTGTTACTCGCGTAATACGTGAGCCAAGCGAGAAAACCAATCAGCATCGCGGAAAAAGGCAACAATACTTTGAGTATTGATTTAACACGTTTTTTTAAGAGTGGATAATGTAGATATAATATATTATATCTATATTTTAATCTAACGAATTAGTACTTATACACAGACATTAACATTCGTAATATATTATGCACGTTACGCGACAGACAAGACTGTATATAGTCTTAGAAAATTCTGTTTCATGAAACACCTCCGCAGATTTGTTCTCACAATATCCGCCAAAAGCAACTCCGCTAAGAATTGCAAGATGTCAGCGGCAAATCGGTGTCGCGCATATACATAATTCATCGATTGACATTCCCGAATGAATTGCGGCGTGTTAGAATCGCAGTGAGACGACAACGGAATGCAAAAATGATCGCGTGGGCTTAACGACCATGGCACGGTTGTGTAAAAACCAGGGACGGTAATCGACCTACGATCGCGAAAAACAAATACGTACATCGGGAACTGACTCGTTAGCCGAGCGTGAGGTACTGTGCACGCTATTTAAACCTTTTAACCTTTCAATTAATCGGATGACGAGATCTTTGATCTCTTCCCATCTGAGGTCGACGGATCATCCGGATTATTCACGCTGGCATTGTCGTTATTTCGAATTTCTTCTAATTTTGGTAAAACTAAGCTAACTAAAAATATAAACATAAAATTTCATTTTTATGAATGTATATAATATACATGATGCAATATAGTGAAAAATGCAGTAGAATCAAAAATATAAAAAGTTTTAATACTACAAAACTTTAATACTATTCAAAACCTATATCTTTTATTTAATTTTATTTTTTTATTAATTATTAATATAAATTTTATTAAATATATTCTTTCGATAACAACGTACAAAATAGGTATAAAAACAAAGATCTCAATTTTCCTATCATTAATCTCAATATATAAACTAAAACATGTATTTTCTTTTAGTTGATAGAAATTTGTTCGATTAATTAATTGTATGTTATAATCATTATTGGCTCCGGGGAATATTCTCTGTTTTATCATAAAAGTTTTGAGAGTATTTTCTCATGATATTAATTATAAAAAGAGCGCAACGACACCAATATCAAACGGCAAACAGAGACAATTATTTTGTTTACTAAGTATCGCAGTAATAAAATGTATCGAGCGTTCACGTAAAGCGAAAACACATTTTCGTGTTGTATTTTCTACGACATTTATTCTGAAAACAGGAAAATTAAGATAAAATGAGAAAATTATTTGTTCAAGCGCGACAAGTTGTTACGGTGTAATCGGACGCTTTATTAACATGCCAAACACAATGTACTGACGTGCATTCAATGCGAAATATCTAAACAAATAATTAAATTATTGTAATGTAAGAGAAACTAATTTACTCGAATACTCTGATAAAAATTTTATAGCTTGTTATATCTTATTCAAATATCGATAGCATTTTAATCGGTTTTTGTTTTCTTTTTATTTAAAAATAAGGTTTAGCACAGCAAACGTACGATTAAGAAGAAATAATCATTTTAATACGGACGGTGACACTTACATGCGCGGAAATCAGCTTTCAGGGTACTCAATCGTAATCGCGGGTATTTTGTCAATTACACTTCGTTCAACCGACGATACTTCTCGTGTAGAGACCGGAAGACACGGTCGTTTCCTGCGGTAGCGCCGTAATAAAACGTACCGCACGTCTCGTAGCGCACACGAGAGCAATCTTATCGGGGATCGGGCACTCGGTGCGTTTAGCATACATGCGCGCGTACGTGTGCGTACGTGATTAAGCGCCGTCGAGCGGCAACATTATCTCGCGATATGTAGGTGAGCACCGATCCTTTAGGAAGATTAATGACCCCGTATTATCTGGTCGATACAGTGCCGCGGTCAGGCCAAGACTTTTTGAACGCGCGGGAAGACCTTCGCCTTGGACTCGACTTCGCCGACGTCCGTTTATCATTCCAACGAGTACTTGTCGCACGGTATTTCCAATCGCGTATCTCGTATCGCTCGTAATTCAGATTCGCCGTTCGTTATGCAGCCCGCGTCTCGTATCCCTCGAGGCCGTCGCCGATGTTCGATTTTAATATTGCACATGTCATCATTACGTGCGATATTATTTTCGAATTAAATAATACACATACGCGCCTTGGGCAGCGAAATATATCAAACTCAAGACTGCTTCAACTTCACTTTTCTAAAGGCAATGAATCATCCGTCGTCTATCTTTGACTACGATTCCAAAGTAGAAATTTTTGTGAAATAATTTCGCAGGTTTCGCTTTATTGTATACTTTAACGTACGCAATTTAACATAAAATTGCTTGTATAGTGTGCATATTTTAATATGTAGCGTGACATACAATTTCTACATTACAATTAGTACTTTATATGAAATTGAAAATCGCCAAATTTTACGGCTGTGAAATTGGCATTCATTTTAATTTTTTTTTGTAAGGTGAATAAAAAAAATATTATTTATGAACAAACATGGACAAATTATAACAATCGAATGCCATATCAATTTTGTAAAATTTCGCCTTTTGGAGTGTAAATTTTACATACTTATTATTTCCTACTAGACTGGAAAATTCCTACTAGACTGGAAAAATCTACTGATAAATGATGCTGAGAGAATCATAACAAGATTATATTGTTAAGTGATTCTTAGTTGCTCAAGAAACGCGTGAACTATCTCACGTGTTTCTTCCTTCTAGATATAATTTCTCCGACAACGATATATCGATTTTGTTCGACCGTTAGCGTCTTTACTAACCATTCTTCTAGATAGTGTATACCGGTCCCTTCCGGCGAATGGTCTCTGAAAACATGCGCGACCCTCTTTCACAATCCTCTTGCCTTTTCCTTTCTTCTAAACCGTTGGGCTATTCACGTCTTTGACAGATTTGCCTTCAGGGTGGATAACCCGAACGCAACTACGTTAGGCCTACGCACTCAAAAGTTTTCAAACTGCTCACCGTTTTTATTTATAAAAGAATGCACAATTTCTTTCGTAATTTTTCTATATGCAGAGAAACATAATAATAATAATTTTTGCAGTTAATATAAGTAGACGTTTTCAGGCTCGTCTTTTAGTTTAAGTTTAGTTTAAATCAATGAACAACATTTTTATAGTTTAAAAAAGTTTATTTTAATTTAAAATTTTAAAAGTATCATTTATATAAAGAATACAGTAAAAATTTATGACGAGAATATAAAATAACCATTTTATGATTGTTCATTATAGAACATAAGAATAAGAACATAATATAAAATAATAGAAAAATTGCATGCTTATATGTATATGAATGAATGGAATAATTATATTAAAATTATGTTTATTTTGTAATAATACATATACATACTGTATTTCTACGGGCTGTATAATTTTTAAAAGTTCTGATTTCCAACAGAGTTGTCTGTTATGGCGGCTCCAAGAAGTACTTCGCAACCTTTTTACTCGTCTTAACATTCTTCGCGTAGGTCCCTTCGCTTTGGGTTGCATATACGATCCCTGAAGCCCAGTTCTCCTTCCTCCTCCCTCCATTCTTTTGTTCTCGCCGTACCTTCTCTCTCTCTCTCTCTCTCTCTCTCTCTCTCTCTCTCTCTCTCTATCTTTCTGTTATTTTTTCCTATCCCCGCGACACACGAGAACTGCCAGAAGAGACTCACTTTTTTCGACAAACAAACCATACGAACAAACAAATGTCATAAGCCGCACGAGACACTGCAAAGCTAAATGCCGCTTTGCTCTTTTTCCATACAGCTAATTTACGTTTGCTCGTTATTACCACGTGTGAAAGTGGAGTCTATAGTTCCTTCGGCGTGCTTTTTTTTTATTTTACATATCCTTCCAAGCGGCAAATTCTTTTTAATTCCAACGAAATTGTTGAACCATTAATTATTAATTAATGAACCATTAATTATTAATTGTTGAATCATTTAATTATTTAACAAATTATTATTTAATAAAAGATGATTAATTGTCTAGAATATTAAATAATATAATTTGCAAAACATGTGCAAAATTTTTTCATTGAATTACTTTACTCTTTTAATTTTAGTTTCTAAATAACTTTAAGTAATCCAATTAATAAAACTACAATTTTGTAAACAATGTAAAAAATCGTTATCGTCTCCTAGCACAAATTAGTCATGAACGCCGCGGGCATTGATAGAACGCAATGTGCTAAAACCAAAACAAGGTACAAAATATAAGAACGAGACGACGTTTAATTCTTCGCATCGGAAGAATGTCTTTGAACTCGGTTTGGAACCGGATACGCTTGTTATAGGTCGCTCCTCGCCTCCGTCGTTTTCTCTGTCTCTCTTCGAGCTAACGGACGATCGGCAGCAAGTGCATTCACACGTAGATAACGCACACTAATAGTAACGAATGCGTCGGACTTGTGTTGTGAGACTCATTCATGCTGATAATAGCGCGAAGCGCGTGAATCGTCCAACGTGAGTGATACGCTTTTTATCGCACAATACGGATACGCACACATACGTGCTTTTGTTCATATATATACGCGCAAATATACATGTATTTGTTGCACAAGCACGATCATTACATTCACTCAATTATCTCTTCCGAGGGATTTAACTCATTAATGCAAAATTACCTCTTCTATCTTTATTGTACTATAACAGAAGCTACTGTGCTTTTATTTTCGGCATGATACGCGATATTACAATGATATAGAATATTTGAACGGTAAAATGAATATCGTATAAATATATATATATAGAGAGAGAGAGAGAGGAAGAAATTGGATATATAAAATAATTTCATTTATTAAAATGATTAAAACGATATTTTTTTTAATGAGTTGTGAGGTTATTTTTATCATACGTATTTTTCATACGTATTCTTGCATTATTTTTTTATTTATTTGTTTATTGCCAGTGATACATTATTTATTAATTATCTAAAAAATCTCATTATTACTGGCTTGCATAATTTCATGCAAAATTAAATAACGCTTTCGGATGAACGGAGTAATCTCAAGGTGACACTATTGGAGGAAAAAAAAAGACTTATTATTTCACCGTTACATCATCGCTTGCGTAAGCTTTGATTACTGAAATAAACACCTCCTACACACTATCGTACTTTCCTTAACGGACCGATTAAAGTGTTCTCTTCCTCCTCTTCCTCAAATCCTCCGCAGTTTCTGACTACTAACCGCGAAGCCGATTCTATCCCTAAAGTTAATGCAACTCGGTAGGTTGTGTGTATGTACGTTGAATCCCAAACCCGTATAGTCGCTCAGTGTGTTCAGAATAAACATACCGGATAAATATCCGAACATATATCTCCATATATGCTCGAGAAGTACATATAAATACAGTTTATTTTATTTCTCGAAGTAGAATGAGTTGAATTTTTCCTACAATAACGTTGCATGACTCAGGAATGTTTTAAAATATAGAAAATTAAATACAGAATTTACGTATGAAGAAATATATATTATTAATTATAACAGAATTTATATACTGAATGATATATCAGAGAATGATAATTACAACATAAATTATTATTAGGTTTTTCCCCCGGAGAATTGTATCCAGAGAAAACTTTTTTACATGTAAGAGGAGCAAGGATATATAGGAGAGGAAAATTGAAATCTGTGGCAATCTCATACATATTTGAGAAATACGCATTTACTTGTTATAAACGCACCTTACTTACGTATCTCCTGTCCGCTGAAAGGAGCCGTTATTATCCTCAATAAACAGCCGCGGCTGCGTATCCGGACGATTCCAGGTCACGCAGCGTAATCGACGCGGTGCAATTCCGTGTCGGCTGGCCGGCATTAACCGAGAAACATCTCCCCGCAGTCAATGCCGCGCGACATCGACGGCACAATTGTCAATTGCATCGATTTTGCAATCTCTAATCCTGTCTCGCTCGCCGCAGCACCATGTCGCGGATTCGCTCCGACGACTGCGTGTCGTCGGGCCGCATTATCGCCCGTCGCGCTCCGTATAGGATTTCCTTGACGCGCGCGACGAACTTCTTGAATTCTCTCCTTCGACCGCGGACCATCCGAGTTTCTTCGAGTCACGAGCGCGCCTCTCCAAGTTGCGCTCGGTGCATTTCTTCCAACGTGAAGCGCGCCAAGGTGCCCCGTTCCACGATCCGGTCCCGCAGAGCGTTGTAACGCGATTCGCCACGCAAAGGATAACTTCTCGCGGTGTCCTTCGACGTCGATGTCGGTTGCCTTCGGTACGCGGCCGTGCGGTTTCCCGCGGCCCTCCGGTTTCCTCGAAGGCGCAGATTATCGCTCCTCGTGCACTGCACGGTGGATTTACGCGCGACCGATGGATTCCCGAAAAAGAGATTCGTGGAAGAGAGGCCCTTGCATCGTTGCGTTTGCTCACGCAACGTAGCATGGAACATGGAAATACGGATTCGGCGTTTTCGTTGCACCGGTGTGAAGATTGCGATGCAATCGGTAAACGGAGACGATAACTTGTAGCGAAACTCTGGTCGCGCTAATTATCGGTTCCTAGATGCGATACATGCAGACTCGGTGACTCATTAACAGTCCACGCTGCAATCAGAAATATATAAATAGATGTGACGGTTTTTCTGGTAAATCGTCATTATCTTGAGATTATCAAGAAATTTGCTTTTGTCAATTTCTTCAGAGCGTCCTCAAGATGCACCGAAGAAGCTTAGCAGTCCAACAATAATTGCTATTACATTGCGTTACGTTTAAATACACTTTTACAATGTCCAACACACAATGTCAAGCTCTTGTAACTTTGAGCAAGGGACCTTGTTTACCGCTGCGATTGGCCGGCCGGCCTTAAATTCAGGAACCCAGTTTCGGTTTTGCGAGTTCTGTCAGCGAACATTATCGAAACAGATTAGCGAAACGCACCGCGCCAGCGGAGCAGAAACAATCCGTAGCTGCGGCAAGCTGCGAAACTATTACTCTGCGGCGGAAACTGCCATTTGAAGTGCCGTGAAACTCACCGTGGAAGGTACGTAACATCGTAACGCGAGCCGAGCCGGTACTCGCAGCGCGTGTCCGCGCGAGAAATGCAGACTTTGCGAAAAGGAGCGTCGGCGAAGTACGTTTTCAAAAGTTCCACAATATATCCCAGGTGTGAAGAGTTCCGATGTTCATTTCCGATGGCCGTTCAAACCGTCACACTAGTCACAATTGAGAAACAAGCGTCGGGTGTTGCGTCACTTCAAGATGTTTCCATTCTACGAGTAGAAAGAAAGTTGTGTCCAAGGATGCACTCGGCGACTACGCAATCACGTTTGTTGCGGTAACGTTCTCCTAAAACTTGTAAACTTTCTCCAAACGTACACAATTGGCATTATTTCCAATTAGGCCGCAGGCATAATTGTACGTTTCCGATCGAGGTTTTTCGCGGACTGGTATATCGGCGGGAGGCCGAGTGCCGTTATCGTAGCGGAGAGAGAGAGCACCGCAATTTAGAGGGATGGTACACTTCGCGGTACACTGATTGCTTCGTGACACCAGCCGGTGATAGTCCCGTGTGGCCGATTTCACGAACGCGGCGTGTATACGATCGATAGCCTTTCTATTTTTGCGCCGTTCCGATATCGCGTAAGAAGTACATTACGGAATTGCCCGCCGCTACGACTAGGCTACGTCGTTCCGCGAATTTCACAGTCCCGTAACGGCAAATCGCCGCGTTAATCGCATCCTTTCATCCGCGATCCGCGCGAGGCGGACTGGCAGCGACGTCGCGTATCGCGAGAAGGTAATTGCAGCCCCTTGTGTAGCACTTCAAAGAGAGGATCCAGCACTATCTCCCCTACTACTACTATCACGTAAAATTATGCACTATTATCAGGATGGAGAGAATGCGATCTCGACATCTTTGTGCAATGTTGAGCCGTACATTACACCGCCGCGATAAATCAAGAGTAATTGTTGCATCAAACGTACATCTCTAAGCCGTGGAAACTTACGGAGGATTTCAATTTTGTAACTTCTACTGCTCCGATAAGTGCTTATAAGTTTATCATTTTGCACACGCATGTAGCTAATGTTATTTTAGTTCCCGGACAAGCAAGTTGACACAGTTTAGTTAAACTTTGTGAGATGGAAAGTTCGACATAATTTTGCGAGGAATTTCGACTTACGTTAATAACATAAGGATTACGACAACTCGAGGAGAGTATCCTTAAGAAACTAGTATCAAGCTCGAACTTGTCTGCTTTAATATTCGTGAATCTGTCGTGAATTATTGATTTGCAAGGATAATGCGAGAAATGCTCCGGCGATTCAATTTTCGTTTTAACGAAGCGTATTAACAGATCATAAGATTATCGTAACACGTATATATCCATTGTATAAATCTATGAAACAGCTCGTAAGAAGTACTCCAAATTTTCAAACTTTCAAGGCTAATCGCCAACCACAGTTTTGGGGCCTCGAGATCTAAGGGATAATAATTATCGTTCTGAAAGTCATGATAAAAGTCGGAAAGGCATGACAACCGCGCTGATATATGGCGAGGATGCAATTTCGCGAGCGGGAAAAGCCGCGGAAAAAGTAACGCGCGGCGGAAGAACGAGGGAATGTTGAGGGAAATGAACACGGATGTAAACATCGAACGATAGACAGAGACGAATGAGGCGCGTTGCATGCCGCGAGATAAATTGAATTAACATATTAACGGGGAGACGAATAAAAAACATCGAGCGCCATTCAACGTTCCGCCTTTCTCTCGCCATTGTATGAGATTAATCGAAAAAAATTTTAGAATTAAAGGTATCATAGAAGATCTCGAGAGTCGGTTTTTTAATAATTTTGATTGACCGTTAATTTATTTCAGAGAGTCACGTTTATTTTTTTTTTATGCTGGAAGAGAGAAAGAACTGCGGAATTTATATTTCATTAATAAAGATTATGGTATCTGAGATTGTATAGATGAAAAATTACTCGTTTGATATTTATAAAAAGATTTCGTTGGTAAATGGAAAAAAAGGAAGACGTTATGTGAGTCACTTATCAGGCAGCATGTGAATCAGCTCATGTTTGATTTCAAGCTGTTTACTTCACGAAGATAAGACGAAAGAATTCGAGCAATACATTTAACAGAGTATCGTATAGATACGTGTGAGTTACGCGGTCAATTGGAATCTAAATCGAGCGTAATAAGCCATCGTTCAAAGCAATGTGAGCCGTGATCTCGTGAGAAGAAGGAAGCCCTTAATCGGCGCTCATTAATTTAATCTCGAATTAATGACGCAGACAAGAAAGCTTTATACGTATACTTCGTCATTGCTCCAAAAATACACCCGAATGGTTTCTCGCGCGAGAATGACAATGTAAGCACCGAACCTTTTAATAT
This sequence comes from Tetramorium simillimum, assembly GCA_011636635.1. Lineage (NCBI taxonomy): Eukaryota > Metazoa > Arthropoda > Insecta > Hymenoptera > Formicidae > Tetramorium > Tetramorium simillimum. The sequence goes on along the minus strand of VBVQ01000711.1, from coordinate 28,678 downwards.
AGATTCTTGGCATAGAGATGTACGATGGGGAAAAAACGAAAAAAAATGTCGCAAATTCGCCCGAGGGGTTTAATTCATTTGAGAAAAAGAATTAATTCCGTCGCGGTAGTGAATTTATTATCCGCGAACCTCCGACAGATTGCAGTGGATCCACGTGACACATCCGGCAAGTAATTGCACAAATGGAGATACGCATCACTGTCGAATCCACTTCGTTATTGATCTCTCGGGTAATTCTATTGAGAATCACTGTGTATTCGATTTCTCGAATCGGAGCACCGATGCGCTGCAACTATGCAGCATCGATCCTCTCGATCGCGCTGGCGCGGCAAGACTGGCCGGCATGGATCAGGATCTTGATCGAGGGACAACGACCAGGGACGGCATAAGACAGGGCTCATGGCGAAAATGCCATTATCGATTCGTGAATAATGTACCACTGAAAGGATATTTGGACTGTATCCGACAGTTTTGTATTGATGCCGAGATTTAATGAGCTTTCCGAAAGTTTAAATGAGTAATATCCGAGAGCACTCATTGTATCGATTGAACACCGTAAATTCTAAAATATTAATTTCTTGCATTTGGAAACATAGTTTGCAAATTTATAAATATTTCTTTATATATAAGTTAGGAAAATTAAGAAAAATCACAGTAATAATCACATATAAATTGATCTTAAATCATAATACACTACTTTAGAGTTTGTGAATCAAGATTTAAACTATGTCTGAAAACCGATGGTTTGTGAGAGAATAGAATAAATTAATCTTGAACGTTAATTAAAAATATAATCTAAGCACATCCGATTTATGCAGTTAAAAAATTTAGCTTCTTCGAAATCTTCTTCGAAATCAGCTTAACGATGGGAAATACACATATACATACAGAAGCATCAGTCTATCGTAGCATTGATTACGATAGATCTCTACTCTTTTCTTATGTTGTTTAAAATGCGTGAATTCGCATTTTGTAACTCGTATTATTGCATGTGAGAGATTAACGGAAGAGAAAGAGTCAAAAGTGAGAACATTCTGTATTATCTTAATCGGTCTTACGAAGTTCAGACGGATTAATATAACGCGCGCGCTATAATATCTCCATTGTAAATTCTCCAAGAAGCAAAATTAAATTGAAAATTATAATATACTATAAAAGAAAGAAAATTATATTAAATTTTTCGAGTAAAAATATTTGCGCAAAATATAAAGAAATAAGACATTTTAAAAATACATTTAAAAAAACGTCTATAATATCTATATATATTCACACATATTTCAAAGATTTAAACAAAATAGGAATTTCCCTTCTATCTTGGTGATAGGAAGATTTATTCTTCTCTTTTATTAATCTCTCTGCAACCTAATTCTATTTTCCTGAATTAGTTATAATTTATAACGATCCTAACGATTTATTCTTCGATTTAATTTATCAATTATCAAAGTAGGACACAGAAATTGTTTCTATGAGACCGTTATAGAAATGAGTGAAACAATTGCTAGCATCAATGCACGCATGTGTGTCCTTTACGTAGATTATAAGCTAGCCTCGAATTCTCAATTCGCAAGGCGACGGGAGGGGGGCCTCTCGAAGCGCTCAAGACGCTAAACACAAAGTTCTCAGGTAGTCACGAGAGAATGCGGCGGGGCTGGTTCTCCGTGGGCGCCCTGGCTGTGTGCCCACATGGGCACGTACCTGTTCCCGCGGTATGCGTGGTACCCCGCACCACACCATCACCGCCACACAACCGTGCCGCGCCGAGATGCACACGCACGTATATAAATACGAGCATCTCCCTCATTAAGGTACTCGACTGGTTCGGCCTACGGCGCGTACGATGCTTTTCGCGCACACGCACGGGTATACGCGAAAGTGGCAGGTACACACGCGCGTTACAACTCTCACGAGGCCTTCCTCACGTGGTCATTCGCGTATAATCCCGGCTTTATTTTCACGGTTCATTAGCGCCGCGTCGTGACACTTTGCGAATCTGTTTAATTAAAGGGACGAAATTATGGGAGGAACCACGGCGCGAAAAGTGGCCGCTTAGGGAAAACGCGTCGCGCAGATTAACTCCGTTTCGGCGCGAGGGCTTTTTTATGAAACCTTTTATTAAATTTGAGAAAATATGATACTACTGAGGCTTTTCATTTAATTTATACAAAGTACAGAGAGATCTTTTTCTCTTTTCATTCACACTCGCGTACTTGAAATACTATTAATCCCAAATCTATTGGTCAATTGTTTATCGAATAATATTGATTCAATAACATTATCCAATAACATTAACGGGATCGTTGTTTAAACTCGAGACGTATATGGTCAAGACATATAACGTATCCGTCTGCAGACATGTTATATCCTTGCCGAAGGATGCGGGAGTTTGACTATCGCAGCAGTTGCAGCGGTAGCACGTTACGTAGGTACGGGGAAGCGGAATATCGTTTTGCGAGTAGGGAGGACCAGGGGTTGCCGTGTCGTTTGGGGACGATGACGCCGTATTGTGCGGATACCGAGCGTCTACGCGAGAGGTACTTCCGCTCGCTGATGTTTCTTCATGTTGCTGCCTGCGGCATCGTCCTTCGTCGCTGGCGGATGTGTCGTATCGTCGACGACTTTTGGCTCTCACCGTAACGAGTTTCCGCTGGCGCCAGCATTAGGACGAATCGTCGTACCGGTTGCTTGTTCGTTCCCGAGGTCCTTTCGCGTTCTGCTCTCCTGTTTTTGGCGAGATAAAGTTGTTTTATCGGAACAGACTTGCATTTTGTGATATAGAAGCTGCGAAAATAATATATTCAACAATTTAATTCAAAAATTACCTAGCTCTTCAAAGCATTTTAATATTCTGCTATTTTGATCTTAATTTTAAAAAACCTTTTAATTAGTTTGTAGTCAATTTTTCGATTATAGATAGAATTATTTTTAATTATATAAATAATTGAAAGGAATAAATTTATGTAAAGTTTCTCTATGTAATAAAAACTTTATTTCCGTATATTATCTCTTCTTTAGAAGAATTTTAATTTCAACTTTTATTACTTTTATTAAAATATTTAATATCAAATTTTGTAACCTACAAGAAAAAGAGAGAAATAATTATGTACTCTTGAAATTTAACAAGGACTATTATTTAAAATTGCTTGCAAATGTTAGGACATCGTGTATAACACCGTTACGTTTCACCAGGTGTACTATGTTTGATTTAATTCTGACAGGCAGCCTCGTTAGACGCTTTAACACCAAGATTCGCACGCGACATTATTTACGGCGGCCCCTGTGCGTAATTCGTAGCGAGTTAACCGGTTGATTGCGCGTCGCATGTGTGATTGCAGCATACACACGTATTTGTAACCGCATTGCGCGAAATTCGTGCTGGACGACAGGAGGCCTTCAAATGCGCGATTAATGGCGCGCTTAAATAACCTTACGCTTGAAACACACGGCGCTGAATTTGATTGTCCAATGAGAAATTATGAGAAATTATGGGAAACTAGATATTTTTTAAAGAGATATCTATGTAGGTGTACATTTTTCATATTTCACTGATAAAAGTTCTGAAATTAAAGCAGAAAATGTAACTGCGTAAAACGTTGAATGTTTTAATGGCTCGTAAAACTTATTAAGATGATGAATTGTTATAATGAGCAACTTTGAAATATTGAACCTAATAAGCGGCAAAGAAAAAAAAGAGAAACCGTTATCCTTTCATCGTTGGTTCCAGTGATGTTTTAGTCATTGTCCGGCGAAGACAGACAATGTCTAGATAAATTTATAATTTCGTTGTAAATTATAGGGAAAGATCACGCCGGTGATGTGTATTTACTCAAACCGGTTTCGACGCGCTGAAATCTTTTCGGTCGAGAAGGGACCCCTTTCGCGGTCGTACAACCGAAGGCGGCTAATATTTCATGCCGCATGTCTTTCGATATCAACGATGTAATCTCCGTGAAATTCTTAATTCAAGCGTTACAGTCATAACTTCGTAATTTCGTCGAATACAACGCCCGAATGAACGGACAGCCTTGCCGACAATTTTGATGCAAACGATCGTGAAAAGCGTCATATTTTTCTACGGAAATAAATCAAAACATACACGAGATTTCCAGACATTTTTTTCTTTAACTTGATTATTTTTAATGTGCCATATAAATGAAGTAATTATCGTTACGTGTGGAGAATCTAACGTAACAAGTTTTGATCACAAGTTGCGAAATATCTAAACGATCGTTTTATGGTCAATTTAAGACGAATGATGAAAGAAGCAGCGGCTATTTCTTATCGTTTATCTACTTGGATTACTCACGAGATGGTAGTTTAGGTGTGCCGCGCGAAGACCATCGTGATTTCAAGTCTAGGGAAAAACTGGATAAAGCGCACGGCGCAAATCGCGATTTATTGGGCCATGCAAAATGAAGGGAATGCGTTCCGTATCTTTACGAGCTGCAGAAGAACTCGGCGGACGCGGCGCGACGTCATTCTCTCGGTAGACCGCCCTGATATTCCTGAATAATTTCCCGCATCGCCGGAATGACGAGCATTACGTAACGGGTTATGGGAAAACTGGCCATACACTCGATTCGTTATACGGATAGTGGTAATAGAGATTAGAGCAACTGCGCGATAACGGAAGTGGGTAACTCACAAGTCCCGATCAGCGACATTGGCGACATAAAAATGCTCATCGTTAGCCGCCTCGTGAATACTCAGCTTTATTTTACCGCCGCTGCGATAAGCGTGCGAGCGACAATATTTTTATTATGCTCTGAGATAAAATCTTCTTTCGAGCGACCGATTGTAGGCCACCGAAATAAAATTGTCGACACTGGCAATATAAAATTGACATTACGCAGTAACTATTACGCAAATGCTTATGTTAAATAAAAAGAATTTAAATGCACGGAGAATTAAGAAGCTACGATAAACTTCGATAGAATCAAGTAGGTCGGCGATTCTTTCTCTAGAGAAATCTTTTAAGCATCTTATTTTTCTCTCACTTCTGCCATAGATCCAATCTCTTTCTCGGTATAAAAGTTGTTCAATTAGATAACGACTTCCATGTTCCGGATTATGTTACCAAACCGCAAACCGGAGTGGACCGAATCGAGCCGGTCATACTCGAGGAACGCGAACGATAAACCCGACTCAATAATAACGCGGCAAATTCCTCCGTCCGGCACAATAATCCTCACATAGACGATAATCCACGATTCTCCGATAAATAACTTGGGGAGAACGCGACCGTTTTCGGCGACTGAGATTTGTGTGCGACTCTCCCGGCGGCGTCGTCGAGTTATTCCGAATGCGAGCGGATGCAGCGCGGGCCGAGTTCGCCAAATCGCCCTGACTTTCGCTGCAGTTTCGCAGTCGGTTCGTTTCGAAATTCGGCGTACGCTACCCGGGGAGGGGGGGGGGAAGGGAACAATGCGCCACCGTGTCGTTTCGAGGCTGTTTAACACTTACCGCCGTGAAATGACAAAAATCGCGCCTGAATTTACGACGCAATCGCGTACTCGCGGTATCAGCAGAATTTTTCTGCAACTTCTACAATAGTGACTTACGGCTACTTAAACTTTTGCCATCGATAGCTAATGTGCGGCGAAATTCTATAAAAAATGGGACTGCGGAGAGCGTGCTGCTCGGAAACGAAGTTCCTCGGTCTAATATCCAATTTTTATTGTCGAGATCAAAAGTAGTCAGCAGAGATTTCTCATACGCGCCATATTTGTTCTTCCGACCATTTACTCTTATAATACGATTCAATTACTCTCAATCTGTTTTTAACGATAGTCGTCTTTTTGTTACAGGCAAGCATTCACAAGCATAAAAGATTATACACGGAGCGCTAGATAAAAGGAAGGTAAATGGTACGTACATCTATGCGTATCAGAATATCAAACTTTATTATCCGATTAAATTATATAAAATATTACGTCATTACAATATTAATTATTACAATAAATTATAATATTATCACAATTTTTGTATAACTACGGAATCGTATTCAAGTACCAATTTGTTTATCCTATTTTTTCAAATTAATCTAATTAAAATACGACTGTCGTATTAATTTATGATGACAGATTACATCGAGCAGCTTTTAACGGTGCTTACACAGCTGCTTCCGTTTGCTTGAGTCGTAATTATTTTATACGATCCAAAAGTCTCGTTTCATCAGCGCGAACGTTCATTATCCGGACATTATGCGACGTCATTGCATGACTATTTCGAGCACACCTTTCAGTCGGCTCACAATAAGCCATTGACGTTGAAATTCGCCAGGTAAAAATGGCGAGAGGAGCACTAAAAACGGTAGGAATTATAGACGAAAGGTGCAGAGAGAGCAAAAAGTCCGGAGAGTCAACGAAAGGAAGACAAAAGATCGCGAATTGTGAAAAAGGGGGCGGGGGGGTAGGGCGGGAGGAGCGAAGTGAGGAAAGAAAGAGACCGGCCGCGGGTGGCGTACTGCGAAGGATATATTCACGGTGTTCGCCCTTTTGTTCTCGTAATCACCGTTTGTGCGCTCTCAGATGCAGCGCATTCGTTCAGCGGCAGATGTGCGCGCGGCTGTTGCATCTCGCTGCATCGCGAATCGAACCGGTTTGTGCGGTTTTCTTTAATTTCAGCTTATCACGGGAGTATACGGGCGCGCGTGCGGAAAAACATCGCGATCGCCACGAAACGGCGCGCGGCGCGGCGATCGAAAGCGTTTTCACAGCCGCGTGTATTATATATCATATAAATCGCCCGGGAAAGTTTTATTCGCGAAACTCGACGCGGCGGAATTATTTACGCGAGATCTTTACGGGCGCGGTAACGTCAGGATGTGCGGCTCTACGATCTTATCTTAGCGTTGTGCAATATTGCAAAACGTATTCCCGCCAGAGAAAGGTTTGATTCTTATACAAGCACGGTAAAATATACGCAAATGAACAAAAAGAATAGTGCATTTCCATAAGGAGGAAAAAAGTGGCAATTTATGTCGTGATTTTTATCGTAAAATGTAGTATTCGCTGTTACCGAAGTATAAACAACGACTTTTTGAGACGCTAAGTATCAACAAACGAAATTGATACAACACTGTGCGCATCGCTCCAGTAAACTCGTCGTATTTATCATTCGTGAACGTGACTTACCTCCGTCAACGACGGAGATGAATGTAGTGTCTCCTATGCAACTCGACATGTTTACAGGAGAAACGTTTCTGCCAGAAAGGGAGGACCTAAAAGGGATACCTGTATTATTGTTACCTAAAATTATTTGAAATTGAACGTTAGATGAGTTTCTTTTGTTATTGTAATATTGTTATTTAAAAGAAACATCTTTAGAATTCATTTTTTCTAAACAAAATTTCTCTTAACGATCCCCAGATTAATTCATGAAAATGGCAACTTTTTTATGTCCTTGTATCCTTATTTTAGCCTCATTTAATTATCAACATTTAATTATCAACCGATTTTATTAATTAATTAGATTAGATACAATTCAGCTTGAGTTTTATATGAAAATTTTTATTAAGAAAAATTCATATATAGTTTTCACTATTAATTTACATAAAAATTTATAATTAATTCGATAGATACATCTATCTCTCTTCTGTCTATATATAAAATTTATATTTTATATACATTAATTACATTTATCATCTATAACTATCTCTTCGTTACATAGATAAGTAATAAGGAGAGTCTTAAGTATGAACGACGCGCGCAACCGTAAGATATATTTCGATTCAAACATACAGGTAGGGCGCTCTTTGCTTTATTGATTGCATCGCGAGCGCGAGTCCAGTCAAAGCCGTAAATAACACTATGTGCTGTTATCCTCATTCTCACGAGACAAGTCCATGACGGCAACAGCAGACGAGCCGCTGCTCGCAACAATCCCATTACTCGGCCGTATTAAAACAAAGCGACGCACGCGAGGAATAGAACTTCCAAGAGCACCGGCGATGCCCCAAGGGTTTCCTGCCACGTTTCAGGCTTCTCGCGAGCTACGAAACATCAACATCCGTAGCCCCGGAGCCACCGAGCGTCCGCGATATCCTCAGCGGGAAGGAAAGTCAGTTTATTTATTTCCGGCGTGAGAGGTGCAGCCGCCGCCGCCGCGTACGCCGCTGCCGCCTTCTTCGAGCCAAAGTTGCTCTTATCCTCGGGGGCTTCCTCGTGTAATCGCAGGTATAAATATTTGGTATGTACCCGCTTGCTTCTCGTGACGACGGAAAATTCGCACTCTCGTGAATAACCTTGAGTGTCGGCACCTCGGAAGCGCGCAGTTAATTCTTGTCGATCCCGCGAGTGCATTAACGAAATTCTCCCCGACAATTCGCCGGTTATGCATCGCAAGCGCGGTGGTATTGTAACTTTTGTATTTTCTACATCTCTCGCGTGGAAATGACCGCGAGTTTCTTGTTCCAAAGATACATTACCGCGAGTAACGATCTCTACGAGAAGCTGTTTGTTACATTTTACATATACGCAAGCTTTACGCCAGAACTTTCGCTTCTTTTGTTGAAATATTTACTTCTTGTAGTTATAGTAGATCATAAAATTCTATGTAAGATAGTATAGAATATTATAAGTTCTTTTACGACGAACCCGGTTTTTCATGAACGTTTATTATAGCCATGACAGTTTTATAGTTGCGAAAGTGGACGTCTTAAATCGTTTACATCCTGAAAAATTCTTAGATGGATAATTAAAAAGTCGTCAATCTAATATTTATTTTATCTGAAATGTGAGAAAGTTTGATTAGAAAGATCGATCGATTGAAATTTACATCTAGACAGCTGGCAGAGCTTATCATTATTCACGCGCGATAAAATCTTTAATAAAACTCGCTTGCTTGCTCGCTCGATTTTTTTTTTTGCGTCCACTCTGCGCGTGAATTCGATCCCGAAAACTTAGATGGTGCATCCTTCCATTCTCTGACGTTATCCGTCTCGCCATTGTTCCGTTCCGCCCGTATCCGTCTATTTACCGTTCTCGTGTGGTCAGTGGAGTGCGGCCGATCCATGGAGAAAGAGAGCCCGGAGGCTACCGAATTACAATAGCAAAAGAGCGGCCTTTCTCCTCGGCGCCGTACACAAGAACGCGGAAGAGCGGCGCAGGTGTGTACATTTGCATAGGCTTTGTACGATAGTTACGCGTTATGAAAAGCGTACGTACGATTCTACATGAGATTTCCCGGCCGGAAAGTGAGCCGATTTTTTTCTCATGGATTTTCTCCTCAATCGATTATGTCGACCAGTCTCACGATGATCGTTAACGTTTAAATGAATACTAAAAATTAATTTTAGAACGCACGCTATTAACCTGTTTACATATTTTTACAATCAATTAATTATTTTTACTCCTGCAACTGTGTCATTAACTAAATATAATAGATTTCATGACACTGCGCAAATCATTATTTAATTGATTAATTATTAAACAGTTACGAAATTAATAATCGATAATAATTAAACTCTGAGTATTGCATCAATTAAATAATGAGTGAAAGAATAATTTGACATTTTTATCGTAATTAAGAATGCATCGTAAACCGCAAGTACATTTGACAAACTTCTGTTCCTCATTTCTTATAAAGTTATATTCTTTTTCTTCGGATAATATTCAGATCAATCTTAAGTTATCTCTTGGCGAAGAGTAACTGAATCAAAAACTTTCTGCAACTATTTCTCTGTCACTTTAGTTTTTGCAGCTCTTCGTTAGGAGACCGTTCGTCGCAGAGTTAAAAATCGACGAGCCCGACCGCGAAAGTAGACAAATGTGAGTTACGATAACACAGTTCCCGCCATTACTGAAGTATCGAAGACGGGAATAAAACACAGGCGAGCGTTCGTCCGATCGAAGAGGAATCGGAGTCGTATAGCGGACGCGCGCCTCTCGCGGGTTGAAATTTCAGTTTCCGCGAGACGGGCATTTATTTCGATTCGCCTCGGCTAAAAACGCGACGCACGGCAAATATGCACGCGCGTCCCGCATGAATATTTACATCCAGATGGTGTACATAAATAGTACTCAACGAAAAAATGGGTTAGACCCCGGGATATACCCGCCCGTGCCCGTAGATATCCGCCGGAAGCGGTCACAAATTCTCCGAGTCTCGCGGAACAACCGCATTGCGCATAACTCTGCGCGGGTCCCTCTCTTCCGTCCCCGTGCGCTTCCTCCCGTCCTCGCTCTTTCAACCTGCTCCGAATTGTATATATGAATTATTTTCATTACGGTCGATACCTGTATCTGAGAATTTTAAAGCTGGTGATGCGCTGTCACGTACACACAATATGTAATAACAATTATAATAACTTGCCAAAATGTATAATTACACGGCATAATTACACGTTGGACAGATATCAATTCTGATTCTTTTTTCTCAAACTCAACGTCGATGAAACGCATGCCATTTTCAATAATATAGGATAAATGCCTAATCATCGTTATATTTATTGATTATAATATTTCGTGCATTACATTACTTTAATATAAATACGTTAGCGATAGCTTAAGATATCTTGAACATCAGACTTGTTGAGACAATTTTTGAGATTTCTGCGGCAAACTTATTTCGAGTTCCCGGACGTTAATGGTGCGAAAGGTATTCTTTTGTGAGACTGTTTCTCTGAAAGAATAAAATCGCAACGGTATCACTTTCTGCTCCACGTCTCTGTCCATTTCAATAAATAACGCGCTCAATGCCCGTAATAATAAATCCAAAAATACCTAACCGCGTTTGAGTATAAAAAAAAGGGAAAATGCCGAAAAAGTAAGTATGACGAATCATACGTTCTCCCCGAAATTCCAACGACAGTTTATGACAAATAACATTCTACTTTATTGTCGCATTTATGACGAATGGCGGATTACGCGTATGCACGAGTGAAATATCACTTTTATCGGGCCAATCGTCGTTGTAACCCCTATTTGCCATTTCGGAATCACGTACTACCCCATTCGCCGGGGCGCGTTTTCGCGTTTACGTTCTTCCTATATTTTACACGTATCCGGTGCTCTAATCTCTCTGCACTCTAATCTCTCTAATCTCTCTACGTATACACATACATTTTACTTTCACACGCGTGACGATAAATTGGATTTCCAAACGGTCCCCGTGGTGTTCTTAATTCTAGATAATCAAAATTAACGTGTGATTATTCTCACGTAAAACTCATAAATTAACACACCAAAGGAGTTTTCTTTTTTTTTTGTTTGTAGGATAAACGTAGAACGAGTTTAAGAATATTAATTACGATGTTAAATGTACCGTGTTTAACGTTAAATATTATAAATTTTAATTAAAATTATTTTCGCTTTTCTAAAAGTTTAATAAAACGCAAAATATTTAATATATACGTTTTTAGAGATGGTTCTCTCTCTCTCTCTCTTTTCCTCTTTTGTTTTGCTTCTGTAATTAGATATTTTTAAAGAAGGCAAAAAGCAATTGAAGATTTACTGCTCTTATAATCTATCCTTCGCTTTCCTTACCACTATTATTCATCTTTCTTGTTTCTTACTTTACTTTTAGTACGACTGCGTAACGATTCCTCAGATTTCTTCAATTCGTTCATCACGTACTTCGTGTCCTCCGCTTCCATCCGTGAATCTCGACTATCGCCATAAGTGCTTACGCAAATCGTTCTCGGACGTTCGCTTCTGTCGCTCGTCAAACTGATCTAAACGAAAAGACGCGATACATGTCACAAGGAAGAAAGGTTACGTTACGTTACAAATTTCTCCTTCAATTTCACATGCGATGTAACGAGAGGAAAAGACGGAAAAGAAGGATTCTTACTTTAGATTCATCCGTGCAACAGCGTCTTCGGGCGGGTCGACGAAAGGACCTCTTAAGACGAAGGCAGCAAATTGCGAATGGGAAAATCAAAAAGAACATCGTGTTTAAAAAGAATTCCGCCCTCCTGCAGAACACATTCGTCGAATCACATCACGTTTCACGTACTTACCTATATAGGTATTTGTCTTACTGTATTGCAACTATAGCTACTGTACCGGCAGCATATCCTGACCGTTCTCTTGCGCGTATCCGGATGCACCGGTGCACCATGCTCATCCGTCACCACGCGTTTATACTTTAATTGTTGCTCAAAGTATTCCGACATTCTGCTAGTTTCCAATAGAGAATCCAAACCCCAACGACCTACCATCGGTATGTACAAGCCGATCAGCCATTTCAGAAAACCTGAGAGAAATAAATTTCAAATTTCATATATTGTTATTATAAATATTAAAAATAGATTAGACTGTATAATGTTGGGATAAAATAATTAATTAAGCTACAAAGTATAAGTTATAAACACGCATTAAATGTTAGCTAGGAAAACTTTTTTATTCTTTTAAGAATTTTGTAGGAAAAATAAAAAATATGCGTTAAATGTTTTATTTATTAGAAATAATTACAAATCGTAAAGTCCACTGTTAACCAAAACAACTGTATAATTACGGACCCATGAAAAGTAAGAGCAGCATCGACGAGATGATGTAGAATAAGATATCTACAAATTTTGCGAAAATTTCGTGGGGGACCGTAGGAACAGGACCACGAAATCCAGCGGCGTGATAAAGTTCCAATGACATTGGCCTGCAGCGTGTACCACGTGCATCACCCAAGCACACGCATAAGCAGTGCAACGTGCAGGAGCAACGATCCATTTTCCGTATCTTTATCCTCCTAGTGGCCACTAATACTCCAAGACGATTCAGCAATTGTACTGGAAACATAATCGCCTAATGTTTGCTTGAATAATTTTTCCCATATATTTCGCGCGCGCTGCGACAATAAAAGTTGCCTGCAATATTCTGCGATAGTCCGCGATAACTTTAGGGGAAACTAAAAACTTTCTCCTTCTTTTCTCATATTCGCGAAAAAAATAATTTCGAGTTGCAAGAATATGGAATCGAAGTTGAAAATCCTAACGTTAACATTTCTTAAATATTATTTAAAGATAGATTTTAGAAGTAATTATTCTCATTGGTTGTTAAATTTATTGTCATTGGGTTGTTAAATTTACCAGAACAATGAAATTCGTTTATAGGTAGCTCGCCGTAAAGATCCAAGCTCACTGTTTGATCCCGTCGAGATTGAATTATTTTTCTAGGAAACGTAGCGTTCACCCAAGACTCTGGAAGCTTATCGGAACATTTCGCGATCCTTGCTTGATAGAATAACGAAATCAATCCCATATTGGTTATCACAATTGTCACTATAGTATGATCGAGTGCCGTGCAATCCACGTGCACTTCGCTAATGCGACCCAAGGATCTAAGATTAAAAATTTTTTAACAATTATAATTTAGAAGATTGTATTGGAAATCTTTAATTTTGATTAAATATAAAAAAATTTATTTCAATTTATAAAATATCTGAATACATTTAATGCACTTAGGAGTGCTAATGGTAAAATTTTTTATTTATTTTTACATTTTTTCAAGATGGATAGGAAAAAAATTATTTATAGACAAATGTGGACAAATTGTGAATAATCAAATATTAATTATATAAAAATTCGCATTTCGGGATGCAACAGACCTTTAATACGTACATACATAAGATTATCTAGTGGACACGTTAAAATCATTCTTATTAACTTTTTCTATTCATTATTTCCGAAACTTTAGATATAAACTTGTTTCAAAGAAGAAATATCTAACAGCCATTCGGAGTAATCACAAAATCGGATTACGAGGGAATTAGCGCGCCAAGTGTAAGCGAACTGGTTAGTTAGTAATCTCTAGTTAGTCATCTAGGGGTAGATAGATATCGTTCCTCTCGAGACTCACCCTCCCGCGAGCACGGCATTGTAACCCGCTTCGACTTCGATGTCGATCGCAGACACGTGCGGCGAATGGTACTCCAGAGCGAGAAACTCGTGACTTCCGCTTCCGTTCGCGCTGTACTTGATGGGCTCGCTCGGCACGGATGCGAAATTGCTCAAGAAGTAGCAACCAGGTCGCCCGGCCGCGCGAGCTTCCTGTCGACATGTGACACTAGATCGAACAGCGGCCCGACCTTCGACAACCCGGCTGGCGGAAATGTTGGCGGGTATGCGAGGTGGTTTCCGGCACATGTTCGTGACGCGCGACCGTCGTCTGCCTTCGCCGATAAACCCCGCAATGACGTATCATAGTTCGCGCGACTCTAAAGTTCGACAAGCAAATCCTAATCGATAGATCTTGCCTTTTCCCGATAAAAGAAATTTCCGTTTATAATTTCTCGTTTTTTATCTTCAATATTTCGTATCGACATGGTTTCACTCTTGCTAAAATTGCAGTTTTCGCAAAAGATCCAATGTAATAAAGCTGCCAAATTCGCAAGATCTTTGAGACGGAAATTGTTTGAGATTAAACTGATTAATCCGAAAAACTATAAAGAATCTTGGACGAATCCAAAATTTGCACGTTGCAGGTGTCTTGCAACGTACACAATGCGTCGTTCCGCAATGGAATCCAGGAGAAAAACGCGATACAATGATTCGAAATGTAACAACGGGCATTCGCGGCGGACATTTTATGAAAACGCGAGACAGATTCGGTATTTCGCCCAAACGAGACGGCTCGAATTCCTCGTCTCGCGTATCACAGAACCGACGCGACGTACAAAAATCCGCGCTGTCCCTCTACCCGCGACCGATTTGTATGCGACTGTCCGTCCCCGTCGCCAGGACAAATCTCCCCTCGCAACGTTTTATACGGGTATAAGCATTAAATTCGTGCGCGATAAATCATGTTACACGGCGGAGCGGGCCGCACTTAAAGCGTCTCGCGCTCGCACGAAGCTCGTCGACGCGACGGCCGCGACGGATAGCTCGAGGACAAGCCATTTCCAGTGTTGTTTCATTTATTGCACCTGTCATACGTACCGCGTCGCGCCTACGGTAGGCCAGGGGCTGATTTTTCAAACAGGTTCCTCTGACACGTCCGCACCGGTCCGGTTGCCTCGCGAACGCCGCGAATCCCACGCCCGCTTTGTCGCACTCGTTCCCACTCTCGTTGATGCTGCTCGCTGGCACCACGAGATACTCACCCGATTTGTCTACATTGAACACCAAAATATTATCATTTACTCAAATTGTCTTATAGATTGATTACTCGACCATCTTCGTAAAATTATCTTGGTGATTTTATCGATAAAATTAAGATATCAGACTTGAAAAATTCTATATTAAATTATATTATAGCAAATTTGATTACGCGACGTAATAGTTGAAAATTAAAATTTTTATACATATATTGTGTACCTACTTATTTGGTCTTTGTATTTTTTAATATTCGATAATTCGCTATTTAAAGATCTCAATTAAATTTTTGATAAGAAAGGATTAATATTTACATGAAATTAGAATTATCTATATTTTTGGTAAATAAATAAAATATATTTAACCTTTTTAATTACGGATAAAAATCGTGAAATCATCATTGTTTTAGATGTATAATTATTCGCTGTTCCGTTGCGTACAATAATTTTCATTAGAATCGATCTCGTGAAATTTTTAAAGAGAGACATTGAAACATTCCGGATTCAATACCTTCGGCAGGATATTCAGAACCTTTTGATGTCACCGACGACGGTATCAAAAGACGATTACGAACGACATCCAAATTAGGAATTTCGTCCTCCTCCGGTCTCAACATTTTCACTTCCTTGTAGGCGAAAGCGATCGTATCTTGGCTGCCTCTATGGTGCCTGTTGAACGTGCCCAATCTGATGGCATAAACGACCTGTCTAGCGTGAAGTTTATCGGGCCGGCTTCGAACATACTCGAATGCGCATTTAAACTCTCTCTCTCTCTCACCTGACTACGGAATCTCCAGTGAGATCCTCCCAGTAAGTCGATCCGTTCGCTAAAGTGCGTTTTTCGTAAACCTTAAGATACATTACGTGCTCGACGATAGGATCTTCCAGCTGATACACGGAATACCTGAAGAATTTCCCAGGCGTTTATTTCCATCGGACTTTAATAATTTTGAGATTGATAAATTCATAATCGATAAATAAAAAAAGAATACGAAAGTCGATTTAGTACGTATGGAAACTTTTGAAGTATAACGACCATTATAAAATATCTTTGTATCGATTATCTGTTAATTAATTTGCGACACGTCAACTGCAGAGGCCATCGGTAGCGCGAAACAAAGCACTCATCTTTGCTTTTGTTGCGTCTATAATCTGCAATTGTTGCCGCGCGTAGCATTGTGCGTAAAACTGAAAATAAGTGATCGAGAGCCATTGGCTGTCATTTTAATGTTTTAATAAACCATTGGTCCATGCCGCTATTATACGCATGATTGCCTCGCAATATTTTTAATAAACTTTATTGACAGGTAAAACAACACACTCTCCGTAAACAAATGAGGCAAAAATTTTCTGTTATTTGTTAAATAATGCCATTATTTTCAGTCGATGAATTTACAAAAATAATACTGTTATGTATACATTTTATACTTTGCATTTACGGTTTATGCTTGAAAAATTATATATTTATTTTCTCTCTGACTCTTCTTCTCTATTTATTGTTACAATTTAAATTTATCTCTTTCTCGGACTTTGGAATTTTTTGCATTTTTTGTTTTAATTTTCCGTCATAATTACAGTTTCGCCAACTTTATCGCGGCATAAGCGAGAAAAAGTTTGCATTCGGCTGCCTTTTCTCAATGAAACAAACGTTATATTCCACATGAATCACAGTTCGACCCGCGATTCCTTTAAATCCCCATAGGCGACCTACCATAAATCACTAAAGCGCAAACAATGTGCGGACTCGAGATATTTGGCCGCATCGATATTCGGCGGGTGTCGGCGATCCGTGCAGTCTTGACCACCGCGGATTTGCGCCGCGCCGGGATCGGCTTTCGATCCATCGACCGTCCGTTTGCGCCGTCGTTTCGCGTTGCCTCCCGCAGACTTCCGAAATTTCTCGGCGTTTCTTTTCCCCGTGGCTACGTAGCGTCTCGAAAATCCCGCCGCGGCGTCATCGACGTCATACTCCGGCTCAGAAGACGTCATTAATAAGTGTCTCTTGAAACGCTGCTGGTTTTCAGTCTCCGAAATATCTCTTGTCCGCCGACTGCCCTTTTTCCTCTTCTTTTTCCTCCGCTGCTTTGTCTTCCTCTTCGTCGGTCTCGAGGCTTTCTGTTTTTCAAGTACGCGATTACCTTTCCGGAAATCGCGCTCGCGACGCTCGCTGACATCTCGTTTCTTGTATGGAATGCTATGAAAGAATGTAAGATTATGAGATCTGTCATGTAGAAATAATAGAACTAATTAC
The DNA here is from genome assembly GCA_011636635.1 of Tetramorium simillimum. NCBI lineage: Eukaryota > Metazoa > Arthropoda > Insecta > Hymenoptera > Formicidae > Tetramorium > Tetramorium simillimum. The sequence continues at coordinate 11,400 of VBVQ01000711.1, read as the reverse complement.
ATAGAGCATTCTTGAATAATGCGGAAATTTTTTCTCTATGACTGCATGTCTCTACACAATAACTTGTTGAAGAATTCTCAAGGGAGCGATCAATGCAGGTCCAATTAAATTAAATCAAGTTAAATATTTTATACTAAATTACTTTTACATTTTTTTGTATAGAATTAATTTCATTGTTTCTGTGACAGACCTTACATGTCCAGCCACGATTTTTCTGCCGATTCTAGAAGCGCCGACATTATTGTTCATTAATGAAGAAGTTGAATATCGAGTTGCGTTTCCCGGGGTATCTCCTCTTTCTAACGAACTTAATCCTCCGTCGTCGTTGGATAAAGCATCATCGGTCGAAAGTTTTGCCAGAGGGCCATTTCCGGCGACGTTCCCTTCGATCTTAAACGAATCACTCCTACCGCTAACGAGATTTGGGTCAGGAGGGCGGTTAATCTTGCCACGGACGCGCCGAAATACGACTTTTCCCGGCATTGCAGTTCCGCCCGGTACTTCGCGCGATTCCCGCAGTTTCTTATCGATCGGCAGTAGTCGCCGCCTGGCCGCCCGATGTTCCCCGATCCAATCTCCCGGAGGACCTCCTCTCGTGGAACGGTTAAGCAATTTTGTTCTCGTTTCGACACGCCGATCTGATACCCTCGCCTTCCCGGCCTTCCTCGAACGTCCGGGCCTGTTTTCTCCCGCGGCACCGATTCTTTCTAATAAAGCATTTCGCGAGACATCGATATCGCGCGGAAATATCGGCCTGACAGTATCGTTAGCGACACCCGTCGATTCCGCCCGCCGAAACCCGACGTTTTTGCCCCCTGCCAAATATTTCTCCTGGAAAGATCCGATTTTATCCTCGGGATTTGTCGTAGAAGCAATTCCTTGTTTACCGAGGTGAAGTCGATCGGCGGAACTTCGATCCTGGTCCCACAGCCACGAAGACGAACGATTCGTTTGGCCGCCGTCCAATCGAGATTTCTTTCTTCCCGGCTCGTCCTTTGAACCCTTAAAGGAAACGTTCGAATTTTGTTTTACACCCGTTAAGTCGACTCTGGTATTTTCCCGAGGGCCGCCTTTGCGAAGCGACTTTCGTGCGGGCTCGTAAAATAGAAAGGACCTGGGCGTCGCGAAAGAAGTCATACTCGATAAAGCGGAGGCGTACACTTCCTTTCCCGTGGAAGTTTCAAAGAGCGTGGATAGCCCTTCGTCCTTGGACACTTCATCGGAAGAGGTTGGCAAGGTAGACGCTGCCGGATGAGACGGTGCTTCGCTAAAGGACTCAAAAGTACCGTCGCCCAAAGGCGACGATTCCACGCGCATCCTTCCCGTGATTGTCGATCGCCACTCAGTGGTCGTAAGATCCTGCCTTGTACCTTCTGATTTTATTATCATTCTGTCGGTAGTGCTTTTCTGCCGTTCCACGTGACTCGACGCATTAATCGCCACGTTCTTCACGTGAATCACCGTCTCGCCGATTTGAGTGTCCGGGCAAGCAGGCTCTTCATCTTTCGCGACGATTCTCAATAGCTTCATCATGAATCTCACGATGGCCATCATGTTTCTCACGCGAATCGCATTGATCGTACCATCGTCGCATTTACTGGATGATGTCGCGGTAGAACGCGTCTCGTTTGTTGTACATTTAGCTGCGGTTTCATGAACGTCGTTCTGCAGTCGCGTTGAGGGTGAGGATCTCATGGTTACCGTATTCCGGTCGTTTACAGTCGTTTCGTAGAATCTGGGCGGAAAACTTTCAGCAGGATCGCTATTTCGATAACTGCTCGAAGTTTGCAACTCGCGCGAAGTCGTCTCTGTAATTTCGAGTTTCCGAACGGTAGCTGGCATTCTGTAACAACCGCCGAAAATAGCGCTCCGCGGGTCCTCGCAAGGGCAACACGTCGTCCTGCTTCTCTCGTCGTTCGCAAAATTGACGCTCGGTTTCTCGATATTGACATGCACCAATGGCACGATATGAAGAGTAGTTCTATTCGACGATGGATCAATCTGAATCGAATTGAATCGGTTCGTTTCGATAGGAACGTCGATTCGATGTCGGGGTTTTTTAATCACGTCCTGATCTTTCAGACTGTCGTTGTTGACCAAGACCGATCCCAAAATGTCTGGAAAGTGCACCGGATTCGCGGATGAAGGAGAATCCAGTTTGCCAATCGTTCCGTCGGTTCGCTCGGGAATCATCCCCCCGACCTTCGTTCTGTTCACTTTGCCGTTTGATTCGATCGAGTAATCCGTTGGAAAAACCTGCTTGGCCGATCTCGAGTTTGCGTTATACTTGTCCAATCGCTTTTCGATTCGGGAGGGATTTTTTTTCATCGTCTTTCGTTCCTCCTTGCTTCTTCGCATCAGATTGAAAAGCTTCTCGCGAGACTTTAGCCTGACGTCATTCACGTTCATCTTTTCGGCTTCCTGATTCTCGTTCGATATCGCGTTCAGTGAATCACTCGCTTCGTCCTTTGCACGTTCACTCATAGGCAAGAGATCAAACGTAGATTCCGCATTTGAATCATTCAGAGGGAGATTAATGGTGGTAGTTTCAATCGCCTTGATAGTGTTCAACAATCCTGTGGAAATCGAAGACCGGGCTGCCGAAGACTCGTCGGGAATGGCATCAAAGCTTATTAGCATTGGCGTCTGATTGAAACCGCCATGCACCTGAATCCTCCCAATTAACGAAATTTTCATGTTCTCTTCATTTTTTGGCCTTGTCGAGCATTGTGATAAATCGATACTTGATATTCTTCCAGCACTCGATAAATTTCGATTATTTATAATAAACGAGTGTACAATTTCTTTCGTATTAAATGTCGGCTTGGTTTCGTAAAGAGATTCATCTCTGATCGCATCAAATAAATTATTTTCGTTGATTTTCTCGTGAAAAGAAAGTGGTTCCTCGTTAACCTCTTTGTAAGGTTGTGAATTTCTTAAAATATTTTCAGATTTATCGAAACGCTCTTCCTGTACAGAAGTGTTATTATCGCCAGTGCCTTGAACAATAGATTTTTCTTCTGCTTCGAGTGGAACTTCTACCATTTTATCGTCGTCGAAACTCGCAAGATCAGTCGATTCGGAAACTTCGATATTTTGAAAGTCTGTACTTTTATTCTTAACTTTCTTCTCGATATTCCTGTAATTGCTACCGAAATTATAATGGTAATAATTAATGGCTTGGAATATGTAAATATATAATATATAATAATTTAAATACACCCTATTTTTGTATCAAATTTTATCATATTATTTAACATAACTACCACGTATTTTTTTTTAATGATGAAATGAGTTTTAACTCAATTTTCTGTGTACGTTGCTTTTTCATATTTTGCCAAATTATTTTAATATTGCTACAATAAGCATTAACAATCAATAGCATGAATAATAACTTTTGAACATTTATAAAGAATTATTTGGAATTAATTGGAAAATACATCTCGTATCTACATAAATCTACATAAAAAAATATTAATTACTCCGTTATAGATTACTGCATAGAATAGGAATTTTTGCGTTAATGAGAATCCCGTTTGCATCAAAATTAATATCCGATATTAATAACCTTGAGATTGTCTCTTCGCTGTTCGCCTGCATATCATCGGAGAGCATCGGTGCATCGCAGACGGCAACTGTTCTTTCCTCCGGCGTCATAACTCGTGCAACATCGGCATTCCCATCTGGCAATCGATCCGTCCCGGCCACCAATTTCCGCAGATCTCGATCCTCGCGCCGGCCAGACTGATTCCCGAGGTACGATAGATCATCCCTCCTCGCAATAGCTTCATTATCGCTCGAGTCATTCTCCCGATCCGTCTCGCTTTCACCGTTCGCGTAATATTCATCGTCGATACTCCCAACGTAGCCAGATCCTTCACTCGACAGCAGTCGTCTGCGCGATCGCTGCCAGTCGATCGGCGATCGATCGACGCGTTTCACGCTTCCCTTCTTGGTACCCGCCACGTTCGACACCGATGATAACTTCCCCTTGAGCTTATTGATTATTTTGCGGACGGTGTCGTACACCTTGCCTCGAGGACGTCGAAGGTATTGCTTCCCGGCGGAAACGCGACAATCCGCGGGATTTTCATTAATCTTCCGCGCGTCCTCGCGTCCCTGCTGTCGCGCGGCGAAGAGCGGCGGGATCTTTTTATCGACACTTTTAGCCGCGACGCCGAGCTCGCGCGTCTCGCCCTTATCGTCCGGTATCATCAATTTCACGCCGCGAATGACAGTATCCGTTTCACGACTTTTGTCCCGATCCCCGGGATTTCTTGCGCGGGTCGGTAATATCCCGCCCGTGGACAATCTCCCCCGCGGTTCCGCGCCGCGATCCGACAAATCGTCCGCGCTCGCGCTCGCGGTTCTTGCGCCCGCCGACACGTTCACCGCGATATTTCGCACCGCCGCGACTCCGCCGACCTCGCTCGCCACCGTTCGCTCGCCGTACGCCTGTTTCTCCGATCTCCGATCTATTTCCAATCTTTCGCGCACCGACCCGGAAAGATCCGTCCGCGACGATGGTATTTCTGCCGGGCCCGAAGGCAGAGTGCCGAGCGACACTGACGTAGCTTCGCGATTCCGCGAAAAAATATCCTTGTCGAATCTACGAATTACGTCGTCTTTCACGTGGCGCAACTTCACAAGGGCGAAGCTCCTCAGATTATCTTGCATATCTCGTCCCTTCTCTCGCGCGTCCGAGTCGAGATTATCTTTAACGGTACGAAGTCCGACATTACGTGCTGCAATATCTTGAAGAGCGGTATTGAGCTTTTGTGTCTGATCTCGACTTTCGCAACTGTGTCGAGGGGATCCCCGGCTCGCAGGATAATCCAATTCGTCGGCTAATCTTTTTTCAATTGTAGAACGTAATTCAGTCGACGCTGTTATATTCGGAGACTTTTCGTTTTTATTCAAACCCGTTCTTCCACTTCGCCGAGCCTCTTCATCTTCGCTCTCGTAGAAGAAAGAATCGCGATTGCCTGCCGCGCGGATAAAGTCCGATCTCTTGCCTCTCGTCTGCGCGACACCGGAAGGAACCGTTGATGAAGTCCACGCTGATGAAGTGTTCTGAAAGTAATCTGTCTCCGACTTGTAGCGGTGCTTCTCCCATTTTCCACCAGTCTTCTGAACAGATTTAGATCGGTTCGCTGCGATTATCTGTTGCACTTCTGTAGTTCGATACCAGGGGTGATCTTCAACTTCCTCTTCCGTCATTTTCACGTTTGTAACACGATTAGTAATTTTCTGTTGCCGTTTTCCGATTTTCCCAGTTTTGTTCGGTACTTTTCGTACTTTGGCTTTTGGTGAGGTGTTTGCAGGTCCGACAGGTCGAAATCTCGGTTTAGAGACAATCTTTTCGCGAGTGGTCGTCGTTGCTTCCGTTTCGTCCACGAAGGTGGTGTCGTCTAAAGAGATCTCATCATGCATCTCTCCCGGGAGCGGTGTCGTTCTCAGTGGATGTATCGAAGGACGGAAAGCCACGTCTGTGAGCCTGGTGGTGGTCGCCAAGGTCGTCGTGAACTGAGTGACGGTCGTCTCTTCTACCGGCGACAAGGATTCCGCTTCCGTGATCTCGTCGAAAGTCGGCATGCCCGGCATGACGGGCGTAAATGCCGCGTATTGCCTCACGATTCGATCCACCAGCTCGGCAATTTCTCCCTTTTCACGGGATCTCTCTAGAAAATCCTCCGAATTTTTTACAAGCGGATCTTCGGTATAACGAGAGCCTGTTCGTACCTCGCTCAATGAAATTTCTCTAGGTTCAGTAATTGAAGTGCTACCTCGCGATAAGAGCCCCGACTCGATGAAATTGCCAGCAATAATCCGCGAAGAGTTGTTATTAAGTTCGAGAAATCTCACGTTTTCCGTTTCATTTCGCTCGCTCTCGCTTTGATTACTCGGTGTTTCAGTCACTTTCTTGGAACTACTCGTCCAATTGCTGGATAATATTCTAAGTGGACCATCGGTGACCTCGAAATAAACATTTTCGCCACGTGGCGTATCCAGCGAAAGTTTCTCCGTGAAGATTTCCGTTTGCCTCATTGCGAATTCGGTTGTATAAATCGGATTTTTTGATTTATTAAAATCTAGTTTCTTATTTGCGATATTGTAATCAAGCTTTCTCGTGATCGATGGTGGTAGAAAAGGATTGACGACAGGTTTAAAAAAAATGGAACTGTTATAATCGATGGAATTTTTTATAATTGGTGACGTAATTGTGGTGACCTTATTACTTATTGTAGTTTCCGTAGTCGCATTAAAGTTTTTTTTCGACCCTTGGTGTGTATAATTTAATTCTGCCGGCTGCCCATGCGTTATTTCATCGCCATGAATCGCAAACATCTCGTCCGATTTGCCGTTTTCTCGCGAAAACAAATTGTCTCCTAGCTCATCCTGAATTTTAGGGATATCGGCTTTTGCGACTTCGCTCTTTGTAACTACTTTGAAATTCTCCGAAGTTTCTTGAATAATTCCCGTCTCGGTAGAGTCTTCCTTCAGGACGTTGCTTATTCGCACGAACTTGTCCTCGATCCGCTTATCGACGCTGTTCTTTTTGCTATCTTTATTGTTGTAGAACGGATTATCGTCTCTTTTCTCTTCGGAGTCTTCCGACTGGACTTTCCTGTAAGAATGGCCGGATTCCAAAATCACTTGTTTCTTCGGATTTTCGCTGCCACCCATATTCGACATCTTTCGCTTAGAGCGAGCAGCTATCTCAGGTCGAGTGTAGTAATCCATAAAAGCTTGCGTTTTGCGGCGCGAGCCTTCATCTGTCAAACCGTTGTTCCGAGCGTCCGCGATATTAAAAACTTCCTTTCCGGCGTGGAGATGTCTTCGAAAACGTCTCTCGCGCTTCGGAAATTCGTTGCGAAAACTGTCGCGTTTAAAGTCGGACAACGCGCGCTTCCGCGTCAATCCGCGGTTCGACTTCCTGAAGCGTTTCAACTTTTCCTTGATGCCCTTGTCTCCGTGAAACTTCTCGGCGCCCTTCCGCAACTTCCGGCGGGGCTTCCAGAATTTGTAACTGTTTTTCAAGTTCACGTCTTTCGGCGTCCGCTCGGGCGAGTTGTACATTCCGCGCGATTCTCGGCCCTTGTATAAATTTCTGAGGTCATCGCGAAATCCCCGTGTCTCGTTCGTCGGTAATGAACCGCGAATTTTTGATTCCAGGATTTTCGTCAATGATTTATCCCCAGAACGAGCGGCGACGGCGGCGACGGGCGCGAATAATTCTTCCAGCCGTGTGATTCCAACGGAAGAGGAGAGATTTCGTAATCTTGTAAAAGCAGGAACGGTCGAGATTCGCGTCGATACATTAGCATTTTCCGTTTTTATCTCTCTCCCCACGCCCCTCGTATTACCTCTTCGAATCGTGGCTGCACTTAAGTTCGTCCTCACGACCGAAGCGTTTCTCAACGCGTTAACGTTATCCGAGATATTCTCCGCCCTAAATCCATATTGTCTGTCTTCACTTTCCGTCGACGAACGCGTCTCCGACATTATAATTTTTGACAATAGTGCGAGCATATTCTCATCGAAACCATCCGATTTTATCGTTGACGACGCGACGTCATAATTAATGTCTCCATCAGGATTGTTTCCGAACGAAATCCCGGATTGAATAAAAAATTCAACGGTTGTTGGAAAACTTCCGTTATCGAGCAGCGTGTTATCGCCGTCGAGGAACGCATTCTTCCGTTTCGAAAATTGACTCCCTTCCGGAATTCGCGACGAGTGTATTGCCAGAGACGTCGGTGTGTAATTGAAGGTATTTTCTGGCTGAGCTACGCCGCGAAATCGATCCCTCACCATTTCCTCGCGATTCCCACTTTCTGAAAAATTCACCAACCCATCGCATTTCTCCAGCTCGAGAAACTCCCGATTATCCCCTTTGCCGCTCATTTTCGCAAAATCCTGTTCACCTTCTAACTTCGTTAGTTTCGCAGTTCGATTTCGAGGATCATCCGCGACTGATCCTTGAATTAAAGATCGGCCGTCGCTCCGATGATCGTGGGATTGCGGATTGAATTCCCGAGATTTTAATTTTCTAAAATCACAATCGCCTATATTCGTGAATTTTACAATTGTATTTTGTGGATTATCCGTAACTGGTCCATAGCTCGAGGATCGTCCGTCGCTAATCCCCCGATCGAGGATCCGTCGACCTGATTCTCGAAATCTGTCCTTCGAATCACCGATACTTCCAGCTGAATCGTTTTTATCCAATAAATCCTTATTTCTTTTGTCGCTTTCGTATTTTATGGCTTGCTTTACGGCTCTTTCCTTCATGACTTGCTCGTATACGGCATCAATGTAGGCTTCGATCTTCCCTTTGCTCGGCGATGGATCGGACAACACGTTCTTCAATACGGACGGCAGGCTTTCCGTGCGACTCGCGTTCGCTGTCCGCTGTGCAGGAAATCCCTCAAGTGGTTGAGCCTGCTGTCGAACTGAATTGTTTTTAAGCTGCTCTTCTTGTTGTTTCCGAAGAGGAGACGCTCGCTCGCCAAGTGGGCCATTAACGGCGGAAGTATTGCTGCTCGTTACTCGTCCTCGCGCGTCGCTGCTCCCGACTTGGCGATTGTGCACCTCCTTCCCGCTCGTTTCGACCTGGCGCTGTGCCTCCGAATTGTCAAATAAATTCGCGCTCGACACGGACCTGTTGCGAGCTCTGTTTGCGCCATCGTCCCGCTGGTAATAGTTTGACTTGGCGGCGACCGAGAGGAAACTTTCGGCACGCTGCGCGTCCTCGCAAGAACAGCAGAAACCCTGAAAGCGATTCGTCGTCTTGTTGCGCGCGGCTCTTATTGCAGGGGCATAACTTGCCTAAAGTTTAATTAAATGGCTCGCCATTGTCGGCGAAGTTTGGGCAGACTATTGTGTAAACGATGGCATCTCGGATTATTTTTGTCTTTTGGGGCAATTTGATTCGATTGTATAAAGGAATAGTTCTAAGAGAATACTTCATAATATAATAATAACTATTGAATGCATAGGACGCAAATGGCAATTAGTAATGCATAACAGAAATAATAAATAATAATTTGAATGCTGAATTGATATATTATTGTAATGTATAATGTTATTTTATTTAACATATATACTAATATAAAAAAATTAATATTTTACTAAAATATAATTTTCTAAAATAAAATTATTCTTATATTTCTTATCTTTCCTTATATCTTATCTCTTGCTTAATTTCTTAGTTTTAGATAAATTTACTCTTTTCTAGCTGCATTAAAAAATTTTTTTTTGGATATGTATTCTATCGTTTATCTATCTTTTTTTATTGAAAAAATTAAATTTTTGTATAAAATAATAAATCCGTATTTTGTAATTTATAAATTCAGCAAAATTATTTTTTATTAAAAAAAATGAATGAATGGTCTTTATAAATATCTTATATATTTGTTTTTTTATCTTACTTGACTAAATGGTACTGGCTCTTCATTAACTAACATTTGACCACAAGTTGGATTGTTTAAACCATCGTTACATCCAGTGAAATTTGCTCGATGATTATTAATGACTTCTTCTCTTGCTTCCGCATTGACAACCTTTTACAAAGTGATCGAAATATAGGAGAAACATTTTCTTTCTACCTTTTACGGACGCGCGAATAATTAAAACAGTGCGAATTTATCAACAGTTAATATGTATTTTCTATATCAAATGTAGATAATCCAGATTACATTAATGGAAACTATTTTGTCGACCTTATCAAATCGTTGACGAAACTTAATTGATAATTTATCCGCGAAATTTTTATAGAAAATTAATTAAGTACAATATTATTGGCAATGAGGATTTCATGTTATTATTCTGTATTTGTTATTAGACGATGTTATTAAATGATGTAGTTAAAGACTGTCACACACATTAAATGTAATATAAATTAATTGATACACACACACTTACGCCTTGTAATCTGAGTCCATATAGATGCAGCAGAGGTTCTTGGCGGATTTTTATGACATATGGATTACGCAGTCGGATTTTATGCATTCTTATCGGATCCAATACGTGATCCACCAACACATATTCTTCGCGCGTGTTCGTCTAAATGAAATATATTATTCTATAATAATTTCTTGTAATAAAAATGTCAAAACTTTAAACAGTTAAAGAAAAATAAGACTACAATCGTGAAAATTAAATTCGAAATATTAAATTGGATAATTTCGACAGATTAATAATGTATATTTAATGATACCTTTCCAACATTGTTAATCTTCATGCTAATAATCACTTTTCTCCTGTAATTTCGTATTGATTGCGTACGCCACGTTTCTCTGTCATCAATATAATGAACAGTGTAACAATAATAAAAATATTTGCTATAATCAATTACTTTATAGATTATGCCGACTCTGAGAATTTCAATATAAATTGCGTTTGCCTACACTTTTCGTGTTTTCGAGCAACGAACCAGAACAGCTTTGATTTCGATCCACGGATGATCGACAAGTGGTTCTTCAAATGAGGAATATTGAACATCTTCATCCCCAGATCGCTCATTATAAAACTCACGTCGGGTCCATTGCGACGGGCAGTCGCGATTTCTCGATGGATGATACTGGGGAACGTATCGAAACTCCGATATGTAGGGATGTAAATGCGGGGAAGCACTTTCGGGATGAGGGCCAATTAACGCGAGTACCATCTGACAATGAGTGTATATTTTAATCACATGCAACGATATCAAAATTAATAAATAAGTAATAATGTATTTTTGTAAATCTGCTCTGTTTATAATCTAAAATAATTAATGAATCTTATAAAAGTTCATCACATGAAGAAAGAATACGTAAACAAAATTGCAAAACGAAAATCGATATCTGGAGATACCTGCAACGTTATCCAAAGGATCTTGAAAGGGCGCAAATGAACTGGTGACATGTTAGATTATCCGGTGCGACATTGTTATCACTTGCCGGGCTCATTTCAGATGCAAAACGGCATCGGATACACTACTGCACGCTCTATCTTAAATCTTGACATAACGCGCATGTCGTAATTATTCAGCGAAACAAATAGACTAATCAAACTTCCGACTGAATGAAATAATCTCGTAATGTACACCTTGAATATAATAGATTCCTTCTGAGTATTTTAATGTTTAGGAAATCAAACAGAATTCGAGGATGTAGGGTTATAATTTCATTTAAATCGGAGTAAAACTCAATATCAATGAAGCTATTCATTTAACAACTTGATAAATTAGATCCTTGTTTGTCAATTGGAAATTAATTCAGTTTATAATGGAATAAATATAAGGTATATATAAAATAATATAAAAGTAGTTGATTAATATTATATGATTTGAAAAAAATTATTAAATCTGATATTCATTTGTGAAATATAAAATTTATTCGTTTTGATTGGAAAAAT